>JAYDZE010570634.1:0-30187 GCA_034509125.1 Monilaria moniliformis
ACAACACACTAAAATCTTTATCCTTATCTCTATCATAAATTTTATCCTAAATACTAACACGGTTTAACTATCCTACAATATCCTAACATGTCTACCAAGCGCTCCCTAGATAAAGTGTATTGTGAATGGAGAGTAGATAAATGTGAGGCCGTTGATGGTAAAATTATAAATAAGTGAAAAGATATAGATAAAAAATAAGGAAATTCTGTAAAAAATGGTAAGAAAATAAATGCACATTAATTTGGGAGACAACTCAATATAACAAATATGCAATATTTTATGGGATGATGGGAGTGTATAAAGTAAAAAAGCTAATTAGTAAAAAATAACTTGGAGTCCAAGCTGTGTTGAGTCACAAATTCTCATTTGGCTAACATCACAGCAGAGTAGGGCGGCTCATTGAATATATGATATACTCGCATAGGTAGTAGGTTTATCTTTTACACTGTTTTAAAAGCTGGACCGGCTGATCCGATTGGTTCGGCCGCAAACCTGTGTGTTGTCCAGTCTGGTTTGGTCATAAAAATTGCCCAATAATTAAACCAGCGTGAACCGGAAAAACCGACCGGTTCGACCGGAAACCGCTGGCCGGTTGAACCGGTTTTTTGAATTTTTTAAAACTTTTCTCAAAAATAATTTTAGTTTGTGCTTAATAGGATGTGATCCATTAACCAACGGTAAGGACTAATATACCTTATCCACTATACTGCAAGCACTTTTGTGACATATTGTGAACTTTAAATATTCTTATATATAAAACATTGATTTTTTTTATTTTTTTTATCTACAATAGCTTAATTCGTATTTTGATATTAAGGAGCAATATCTCATAATTTTTACTAAACACATGATTATTTTTATCTACTTTTTGTCAACTTCATTAGTTGATACTTTTAACTCTTGAGAAATGATGGTGTGTGTTAAAATTATATGTAGAAATTAATTATTAACTTCAGAAACACACATGAAGTGCGGTGAATTTAACTACATGCAATTATATCAAAAATTAATAAAGCACAAACTTAAAATTGATAAATAATTCACTTATGCTAGCAAAATTATAATATTAAGTGGCTATCTAATTTATGTATAAAATAATTAATTTATTTTAATATATTTTATCTAATATATATTTAATTATATATATTTTTTAATATTTTTGTATAATATATATTTAATTATATATATATTACAGTATTCCGATCCGATCAGTGATCTGGCCGATCCAACCGGTTGAACCATGAATCGGTAATTGCGCTGGTTTACTTAACGGTCCGATTTTTAAAACATTGATCTTTTTTATATTTATCTTTTCTTTGACGGGAGAAATTTGTAAATAATTAAATATAATTTATTATTGTGTTTTGGAAAATGAAATTGTAATAACTTTTGCTAAGTGATAAGAAGATTACAACATAAATTTAGAAAAACTTAGTGCCACATGAATTTAAAAAAATTAGAAAATTGGGATAAATATTTTTATCAATTAATCTAAAATTTTGAAATTAATTAATGTTGGAATTGACAGATGCAATGAATTCCAACATGATATCTTTTTTTACCGACCTTATCAAGACCAATATCGCAAGCATTGTTACTGTAAAGATTGGTATTTGGATCTAATTAAGACAATTAAGGCATAAGCATATGCAATTATATCATTAATTATTCAATTATTGAACAATTCGATTTAACTTTTAATAAACTTTTTTCTTCCATGTTCTCTGCCATGTGGCTTTCACAAGAATTTCGTGGATCCTCAGTGCTGATAAAATATCTATATACATTTAATTTAAGTAGTGTTTTATCTTTCTAGAAATTCAAAAACTATATATTTAATAAAGACTATATATCCCATGATATATAATTATTGAATTCAAACTACTAATAATAGTACGTGATAATATATATTGAAAGCACTAATTGTCGTTGAAAAGCTTGTGATTTCTTTGGTCGGTTTGATGTTTTATTCATTTAGATTTCTTTTTCCAAAGAAAATAATGTAGAGAATGTGACATGGCACCTTCAAGAATTATCGATTTTGTTTTTAATTAAGTTGTTTTACACCGTCGGGAGAAAATAAATTAAATTAGAAACAATATATATATATATATATCAAGAAACATTAGGGTCATGTATGTTTTTCCATTTATATATGGATTTTAAAGTTTACACTGTTTCATAAATTTATTATTTGCTTGATAGTTGATAGTGAGGGGTGTTGTATGTCATTAGCTTGTAAACATACGATCGTGTTTATTATATATACAAAAACGCAAATGTGTATGAAATTCTTTACTGAAATACATCATCTACAGATTAAAGTCCCATTTAAAAATAATTGGTGGATCAAGCACATTCCGTTGAGCTAGAACGATCGCTTTATGCTAAAAACGGCTTCACGCATTTACCATTCCATCGCGCCAATATTCGTATATGGGGAAATTACACTTGTACACTTGAAATTTCGGTCAATTTTTAAGTTTAAAATATATATATTTTCGACTTTCACATATTATTACACAAAGAATGTATTATTTTCAAGTGGAATGCAACCTGTCAGTCCAATATTTTGGTATTCTAAAAATTGAGTCGTTCAAGATTTGAAACGAAATACATTTTTTGGGTATCACTGTGTCAAAATCGCAAGTCTATTAACCAAGAATTTGGATACAGAAGTGTAAAATATCCTCATAGATTCAGTACAAGTGACTCATAGATATAGTATTACAATTCTCGTGATAAAAAAGTTTTTATTTAAACCACCCTATATTATGTAAAAAAGTTTCCTTTATTTAATTAATTATTTGTTATTATGTACCAACCGACTAACTTCCTCATCTTCCATTATAAAGTTTAATTAGGAATTATTGGAAAATAGATTGGAAGATAAAAATTGAAAAGTGTTGAATTTGATGGTCCCTTCCCAGTTCTTCCCCCCCTCCCTTCACCGCCTCCTGCATGCAGGTACGTAGAATTTTCCTTCCAACACAAGAATATTGGTGATACTTGACATGATAGAAATTTTGTTGTTCCAGACCTCAACTTTCAAACATTACAACCACAATAAAATGAAACATTGACTCCATTGATTAGCATCTCGATTGCGTATAGTATTTCTCGTCTATTTAAAAACGTGATTTCTATGTCACTTTTGGTTTTTGCAATTATGTTTCTTTTATATATCTTCCTTTTACATTCTTAACATTTTTTTTATATATATTTCATCATCATCATCATCAATTTCCTCCTTACAACAAATGAGTAAACCGAGTATTTTGCACTTAAAACCACCCAAATGAGTAATTATTATAATAACATATCTATTAGAATTGATAAAAATACTTTTGTTGTTCATAATAATTGTGTACACGTTTCTCCTTAAATATTAGAGTATATATATATATATATTATATATATGCGGCACCGCCAAAAATGGAGTATCTCGATTATTAATTAATTAATGTTGATATTCATTACCTACAAACTTTGTGCACTCATACACACACATACAACTCACTTTATGAGCTAAAACTAGATTTCTAGGAACAAGTGTGTTAAGTTAACGATCAAATAATAATTAATGTAAATATTCTTTTTCTCGCGGAACCCTTTTCCCTTCACGCGTGATCACACCACCTCATTAAACATTTATATTCACCTTTTCCATTTAATTTAATCACCACAACCCAATAGAGAATTTTGAATATTATTAATAACTAGTACGTAGTATATGAGGTTAGGTTCAAGTGAAACTAACCTTAATCTCTTCATTAAAATATACTTATTATTAATAAAATAACATATTGTTACAGACAAAACATTATTTTATGCACAAAATACCATTATCATAAAAAATTACTATATAGTGTAAGAGAATATATCCTTCTGTTTGCAAATCGATCCTGATAATTCATTAATCAAAATTTATACACTAATTGTTTGGCTTAAAATGTATCCTAAGTTTTTTGCAATTACGAGCTCAATTCTACTATGACAAGTTAATCTAAGCTATACACTTTAGGAAGACTTAGCATAACGTTCACTCGTGGTGCATACATAAAGTATAATAAATTCCTAAACAATTCTAATCAAGGGAACTGGTTTGGATTTGTCATTTAGTAACCATTTATCCAGCACAGAAAGAAATAAATCATGTAATTAATTTATCTAGGCAATTAACTAAAGCAATAGAACCAGGCAAAAACTCAAACAATTGGACCTAAGCACATAAATGTATCCTAGGTATTGAAGAAATAACAACAAATATATGCGCGAAGAACTATGCAAGAATAATTAATCTATACATATACAGATGAAATTAATCTAGACAGGATGAAGAATTAACTAAGCAGATCAAAAGAGAACAAGAGAGAAATTACAATTCAACAAATTCCAACCAATAATTGTACTGTTACATCCAAAAGTGAAAAAATAAAAGGTAGAGGTGTATTATGTGGTTGACGTCCATCCCTTTTTAAAATACGCCAAATTGCGTTTTTTCTTTTCTTTAATGCAGTAAATTATACAGAGGGTTCAGTAATTTATACGTTCAGTATAGTGTACTAAGTACTAACTTACTAACTATAAGATGATGACTAAAATAACCACACTAGCTATATATATAAATGTGTGTATGCGCGAGTTTATTCTTCCAAGACGCGCGGTTGCTTGAGTGGTGAAAGGTAGCATAGCCGACCAACACAGAAAGCAAGAGTTGTATATTAGCTTTACATATATATTGCTGCAAAAGGGATAAAGAAAGGGGAAACCTATGTTAATTTAATAATTTATATATAATATTAGTATAAATGTAAAGTTGTAGAGTTAATCAATTCGTCAATTTCGGCCTAATCCAAAAGATGTATACAGTATTCTACAACCAGCTGGCTGTGGAGCATACTGAGCTGCCAAAACTAGCCATATATATATAAAATCACACACGCGCACATACCTATCAAATATTCTTGCATGGGCTTATATATACATCTTGTAATAAAATATTCTAGTAGAATTATGAATTATCGTCGTTGAGAACATTTATTATAACCTCCACAGGATATTTAACAATGCTAGTAACATTATAAGAAGCCAATTTTAGTTTGTTCTTTTATTAGGTTGATGATCATATGATGGCTTGTTTATTTTGGTCATGTTTGAACTCCACTTGTGTTTTCATTGCGGTGATTGGTCATTGGTCATTTTGAATTCTGATATTGATTCAGTTCGATTAGGGGTTCAATTTCGGTAGGTACAGTTTATAAATTAAATTACCTCAATTGTTTTATTTAAGACTAATGTAATTTAGGTTATGCGTGGCGTGGGTTTATATATCATAAAGGTAGCTTACAAATCTCTCTCTGTCCCTCTCTCTCTCTCATTTTACATGTCAAGAGATTAATTAGACATCCAACCCCAAAGAGTGGTGGCGCACCAATCACAAAAACCACCTTCAATCATTTCCATGCGCAGTCACAAATCACAATAACAACTACTTAACGAATTAATAAATCAATCCGAGTAATTAATAGAGTCGCTAAACCCTAACTAACCACAGCCAAATCATCATCATTAGCACAATTAGAAATCAATAACAGGATTTGATTAGAGTACGTGATGACACGTGTCCAGTTAATTATGAGCTAATACATTTTTAAGGGTTTGGAAAACAACTAAGCAAGTACTAATTTAATGTTGGTTGATTGGGTGGAATGGAACTTCCTAGGTAGACTTCCACTAAATTAATTATGTTTATGAGCTATATTTGGCTGTGCTCTAACATTCTCATATTTCTACTCCTATCAGGTGGAATATTTCTTTCTGCCAAAACAGGTAAGTATATTCATAAATTACTTTTTATATGGTATATAATTACATATATAATAAGCCTTGTATTGACTAGTACTGCACTTCAATTTCAAACTAATATAATATAAGTTAAAATAGGCTGTAGGTGCATATATCTAATATAATAATTACGGGTCTACTCCCGACTCCCGATCGAGTGGATATACAAGAAACAAATTAAGTTGAATACGAAATAACATCTCTATCAATTTTCTGTAACATCAATTCCTTTTGAAAGAGTACTTAACATATTACATTCATATATAGTACTGGAATAGTATCTCCAATTAGTTTAAGCCTAGTTGTAATTATATATTGAATTTTAGTTTAGAAAAATGGAAAAAGTAAAGTGTAAACAACTTTTTATGCAATCTCTTCTTCTTCTTCTTAATATGAGAAAGTCTTAGAGTATCTGAAGTGGAGTAGATATTTCCACAGATAATAAAGAGATGGACTCACATGCGAACTATTGAATCCGATCAAACTAAAAAAAGGGATAAGTATTCTCAAGAAAAATAATAATAATATCTTTTTTAAATAATCATGTAATCTCATATTTAAAGGGATCAATATTCAGAATAATTGTCACTTTCTTCGGGTTATATCGATCGTCACAGAAGTGGGGCTCGACCGGCTACTCAAGGATACTAGGTAATGGGTTGGCAGGAACAGGCTTTGTGGGCCGATTCACACTCCCGGTCCAATAACCAGTGGGTAACGTTATTCGACCATCCCGTATTCAGCCCTCCCCTCCACGTCACCTGCCACCTGATCACTGAAACTTCTATTGTTTCTGTGCCCCTACCGGAATCACCATGAACGTAAGACGTCACTTTTATTTCAAACTATTCTCTCCTTTTTTTTTTCTTTGCTGCTTCTAGATCATGTTACTAATTTGGCGAATTTAACTACCGGTTATTCCCCCCCTCCCTGCGCCTGTGCTTCAACGTTTTTATAATTTTTTTTAAATTAAACTTAATTTTTTTTAAAAAAATAACAATTTTTAAACAGTTGCTGCAACAACTCTTATTAATTATTTTTTTCTTCCTATCATCTATATTCAACAACACTTTCATTTTCTTTTCTTTTCTTTTTTTTTTTTTGCTTTTTTTCTTCTACAAATACACAACACCCATACTTCATTTTCCACCCCAAATTCATATACTTCATCTTGTCTTCTTCATTTTCTCTTCTTTTATCATGTCTAATACTCTCAACCATTAACTGGTGATCCAACACTTGTTGTCGCAAGGGATCGATCCATCCATTTTGGGATACGATCCAAATATTTTCGGCGCATCTCAACCTACGGGTTACGACTCTCCTTCTTTTGGCTCATCCTCTTAATATCTCGACGCCATCAACTAATCCGACGAGACGATAAGTCCAAGCAAGAAGCCTGAATTGTATACTCTGCGAAAGAAACGATGCATATATTTGAAGTATACGTCGACGTGAGCGAAGATGCGGTCTGCGGAAACCAACAGAAGGGGTCGTCTTTCTGGGAAAATGTGGCCACAAAGTGTAACGAGGTACGCCCTCAAGGTGCACCCGAACGCACGCCTCGTATAGTTCGGGGCCACTACGATAGAGTGAACCCCGAAATATCCAAATTATGCACAATCTACAACTCCATCGAAATGGAAAGAAGGAGCTACGCAAGTGAATTGGACGTGTTGAAGGATGCGTTGTCCACATACTTGAAAGATAACAAAATAACGTTCAAGTATGTTAAGACTTGAGAAAAGGTTCGCTTTTCCGAAAAATGGGCGGGCAGCGGGTCGGCCAAGTGTACAAAGCACACGGCCGGTGGGCTATTCAGTACGAGCGGGGATACCGAAGCCGAGCCTATTCCAAGGAAGGAGCCTAGTATGACCCGCTCCATTCGCCAGAAGGCGCCGAAACGCAAGGGAAATGGGAAGGTGACCTCCTCAACGATCACTGCAGCGACATATGAGATTAGCCAAATGTGATACTTAATAGATAACACCACCCGCGCCGCTCAAGTTGTTCTTCAAAGCCAACGCATTCGACACGTCTAAAATGACGGATGAACAAGCCGAGAACCACTGCCAACTTGTCAACAATTTGAAGCAACAATTGAAATTTCTTTTTTTAGTTTTAGGTTTTATCTATGTAATTTAGGATTTTAATTTATGTAATTTTACTACTTTCAATAATGTAATTTAGGAGTTTAATTTATGTAATTTTACTGCTTTCAATAATATAATTTATGTTTTTACTAATGTAATTTTTTAATTTCTAAAAATAATTTTAGAATTTTAATTATATTATTCAAGTTAATTCGATTTTAATTATGAAATTGAAAATTATATGAATTATGAAAAAAAAAATAAGAGAAGAATAGTGGAAGGAAAAATTAAGGCTAGATCTTTGTTGCAGGGGGTAAAACATTTAAACAATAGTTATTGTGAGGCCTATGAATAGTGTAAGGGAAATGTATAAGCATGTCATCTGTTGTGGTTGCCCTTAATTTTATAATTTTGATTACAAAAGAAGAAGAATTTTGGATTTCTTTTTAGTACTGATTAATTCAAAAATATTGGTTGGTCATTTCTTCTTTATAATTATTGGGGGTTTTATATACTTTTAGATTTTGATTAATTGAGTTCCCTGTAAAGGAGCAATAACCCACCAATATTAACCAATAATCAGCTTATTTTCATATTTTCGTTAATTTAATATAAAACCATAAAGATATTGGTTGATCATTTCTTCATTTTCATTATTGGTTATGATAGGCCATATGACTCGCGTAATCATGTGCATATAATCAACTTGCACCTGCACATCTCTTTTCTCTCCTTTTTGCTTCGTGAGAAAAAGTTATTCTTCAAAAAGGAAACAATATAATATGTTAGTTAAGTTAATCAATTTTATTCTCTTCTTTAACATAATTAGTTAATGCGGGTCACCGAATATATATTTATATTCATTCACACCATTACTTAATTTACTTTATAAACATAAACTGTAAATTATAGAACTAAATTAGAATATATAATAGAGCCCATTCCTGTAAGCGAGCCCGCACAATGCATGCGGTCAGATCGGATCCGGTCCAAATCTGACATTTAATCGCTTTTTCGTAATAATAATTTATATTCATTAAAATAGTAATTTTTATACAAAAAATAATTATTTTTAAGATAGTCATTTTTATTCATAATAATAATAATATCCATTCATAACAACAGTAACTTTTACAATAATATTCAATACAAATATCACTTTGATTCATAATAAAAATAACTTTTATAAAATAAGTCATTGAGTTTGTGTACAAAATAATACTTAGAAGATGAAAAATTCTTTTTTTATCTCTCACCTACATATACTTTCAAGTTTCAAGTATTAAACAAAACCATGATTCCAAAAGCCATAATATGAAAACGCGACCTCAAATTTTTTAAGAACCAAAAGGGCCAACCCCAATTTGATATTCTTTTTTAACACCACAATCAAGTAAGACCTTAAATTTAAAAACAATCAACCCCACTTTTTTTTTTTAAACCAATCAACCCCACAATTAGAATAATAGAAAGGGAAATTTTGGCTTAATTATGATTTGAAAAAATGGGCCAACTCTACAAGTCATTAACTATCACTGTGTCACATGCACATCTCTTGAGTCATGGGCACATCACTCACTATTTAAACCTCCCTCTCCCCCTATCTCTCGTCATTCCAATCAACAACATTTCCCATCTACAGAAACACAAAAAATAAACAACCTCTCTCCCCCTCACTCGAAAAAAGAACACACAACTTATAACCAAACACACTCCCCTAACTCCATCCAAAAAAAAAAATCATCCACATTATTAGGATCATACACAAACACGGCACGAAAAATGTTTAGCTTCTCAGATAGTAACACACTCTCCCGGCGGTGCGTGTGGGTGAATGGGCCCGTGATAGTAGGGGCCGGCCCCTCAGGCCTGGCCGTGGCAGCCGGCCTAAAGCAGCAGGGCGTCCCGTTCGTGATCGTGGAACGTTCCGACTGCATTGCCTCACTATGGCAAAAACACACCTACGACCGGCTCAAGCTCCACCTCCCCAAGCAGTTCTGCCAGCTGCCGGACTTCCCCTTCCCCGACCACTACCCTCGCTACCCAAACAAGAGGCAATTCGTCGAATACATAGAGTCCTACGCCGCGCATTTCGACATCAAACCCCGCTTCAATGAGTCCGTCCAGACCGCCAAGTACGACGAAGCCTGCCGCCTCTGGCGCGTCAGGACCGCCTCTGCCGCAGGCGGCCGCGACGAGGTCGAGTACATCTGCCAGTGGCTGGTTGTGGCCACCGGCGAGAACGCCGAGCGCGTCGTCCCCGATATCCCCGGGCTGGACGAGTTCGGCGGCGAGGTCATCCATGCCTGCGACTACAAGTCCGGCGACAAATTCAAGGGCCAGAGAGTCCTCGTCGTCGGCTGCGGAAACTCCGGCATGGAAGTTTCCCTCGATCTCTGCGACCACCACGCCAAGCCAGCCATGGTTGTTCGTAGCGCGGTAAGAAATTTAAAATCTAATTTCCAAAAAGTAGTAATTTTTACATGAATTTTAATCACTAACTTCGTTTTGTTTTACAAATTATATTTAGGTTCATGTTCTTCCGAGAGAAATAATGGGAAAATCTACGTTCGAGCTAGCAATGTTGCTGATGAGATGGCTGCCACTGTGGCTTGTGGATAAGATGATGCTAATTTTGGCATGGATGGTGCTGGGGAACATGGAGAAATACGGGCTGAAACGGCCGTCAACCGGGCCGTTGGAGCTGAAAAACAAGTACGGGAAGACTCCGGTTCTGGACGTGGGCGCGCTAGAGAAGATAAGATCCCGGGAAATCGAAGTGGTGCCCGGGATCAGGAGCTTCTCCAAGGGCGGGGTGGAGCTCGTTACTGGAGAGAAAAAGATGATCGACTCTGTTATCCTAGCCACTGGATACCGTAGCAACGTCCCTTATTGGCTACAGGTGAGAAACCACAAGAGTTTGTATATGTTTTAATCGGAGTTTGAGAAATAAATGCTAAATTATGTATCATCATTTTTCAGGAGAGTCAGTTTTTTGGGCAAAATGGATTCCCCAAGAACCCATTTCCAAATGGTTGGAAGGGTGAAGGTGGGATTTATGCAGTTGGATTCACAAGGAGAGGACTGGCTGGAGCATCTGCTGATGCTGTCAGAGTTTCACAAGACATTGCCAAAATTTGGAAGGATGATTTGAACCAGAAAAAGCAAAAAGTTCCTACTCACAGAAGATGCATTTCAACATTTTGACTTCATTCTTAAGACCGGATATTCTTTGCTTCTTTTATACAGAAAACAATGTAGCATAGACATCAGCCCTCCCCTCCCCGAAACGCCCGAACAGATTTTAGAAATTTGGGCACTTTGTATACCGAGGATGATGAGGCTCTCTTCTCTCTTCCAATATTTCTTTTATTTTTGTTCAAGACTTGTACAATAAGTACATTCTTTATAATGCATCTTGTTATTGCCTCTTCAATGATCCTTCTATACAAGTCTATCCTGCAATCTTAATTTTTTAAACATTTACTTCTCCTCTTGGAACTATTGTTGAGTAAGTTTATTTAAAGCATGAAGCAAAAACAAAGAGAAGAAAAAGACAAAATACAACTTGGAAATTCAATCGTATTAAAACCATAAAATTTTCTAGGGTTTCATTTTGGGGAATTTTAAAGGGAAATAATTATTGAGATATATGTATATATATTTCACATGAATAAATATGTACTACTTCCCTTGGCGTTGACTATGTTACTATATATATATATATATATATAGGGTTGTAATCAAATTATAACTCATCCTTAATATATAACTAAGACCAAATCTTATCCATCTATTTTTCCAATCCAATGGCCCATAATAGGACACGTGGCATTGTTGAAAATTAACATATTAGTTTTTTTAATCACGCCAAGGTCATAATGGTAATTTTGATAAGATCACGTTTTTGTCTCCTAATTTTTCGGATATTGTTGATATGGTATCTTTTGTAACCTATTTTAACTCCTTTTTTTTAGGAAATAAATCGCATAACCGAAATTTGTGTTATGATGACATGTTTGTCTCACATGTAATGATACTCATACAACTATGTATAGGAGGTGGTTTGAGTATAACGCGACCATATATATATATATATATGTTTATTCTGTTACATTTATTAATACATAAGTAGTATTACTTCCTTGGGGTTGACTATCGATGCCATGCGTAGATTAATTCTCGCTGACAAGCACATGGATAAGACTATGCAAAGTTACATTAAATCTTCCATGCAAAACAATTTGGTTTCAAGAAAAAGCTACTTATATTTTTGCTTACTTATATGAGACGTTACAAGTAATCTTCCCCGGCGCTCTCTCTCGTAAATATTTTATTATGTATTGATAATTTTGGAATACATCACTGAAATCTTTTCAATATATATCAACATTAGCTTGTATCAAATGTTAATGACGGGTTAATATTCATATTCGCCACATAAGTCCCATATTCAGATTTAAATATACGCCCGGTTCATTAATTTGTGTTTGACAATTAATGTTCGTTTTGGTCCAAATCTTAACATGTCAGACCGTATGACACAAGATTCTTCATTCAAATAAAAGATCAAAAGCAGCTCAAAATTGCATAAAAACAACGATTGAAAGTTTCCTCAATGGAGAATTTGGCTTTGCTACCGCATGTAAAAAAAATGTCCAAAACCTGTCAATATCAACGCAAATAGAAAGTTGCATTGGAAACAAATTTGAAATAAAATTTGTGATGCTCGTATAAAGTAGTGGTCCGTCAAAAACTTTCTACATATTTCTTATAATTAGGACAACAATCATGATCTTAGATCTAGTTACTTCTAGAATTTCATTTTGATTTTGACAAAAAACGGTTGGAATATTACTCTGTTGGTGTGTATCAATGCACGTATACCAAATACATTCAGAATATACATGGCTAGATTGCAAGTTGGTATCATTTTTTCTAAATATATCTTTATCTCTGATTGTTTCATCTAGTAGGTTTATGTAGGGGCTTAGCTAAAAAAAAGTGTTTAGTGGAAATTGGATTAATAAATATGGAGTTGGAGATCTCAAGCAGCCAAATTTTCTAAAATTGATGAGTGCATTGACACAATGATCCATACACAATATAGACAATTTGAAGATTATCTGTAATAGTTGGACAGAGAGGAGAGTAATACCCCAAATATTTTAGTAAATCGATTAATCATAAACAAAAAAAATTGATTGGTGGCTGACCAGGATGCTGGATGAATGCATGGTAACAAATGTTATCCACTAATCAGAATTAAACCTAGTAAACAATTCACATGGATTATCCATTCTTACGGTCATCATTACTAATTACTTCTATATATGGCACATAAATTAATTAGTTTTGTTTAATATGCATACACAAAATAGTATATATTCGCATTTTAAAAAGTTGAACGTTCATTCTGAAATATTATCTATCTTGGTTCTATTTGAAATATCATGTGGCTTAGGCTACTCCATATATACTCACACACAAATTAATGGCATAAATTAGCTCCACATCAAAAGATCGAATTTCTTCTAGGTAGTTCTTGTATTGATTATAATTTTACATTCAGATATATATTATATGTTTTGCTTCCAACCACATCTCAGTTTCACGAATGTAGAAAGTTGGCTCTTACGTTTACTTTTAGTTGAATTCCATGTCAAAAGGTTTAATTTTAGTTAAAAAGTATTTTTTTTTCTATAATATTACCTGTATTGGTTCTATGTAAAATACTCAAGTTGCTATTCTATATTCACAAATCTTGAAATATATAACTTCCACATCAATTGATCGAATTTCTAGCTACTTCGTAATTTCTCCATCCATCATAATATGTGCAATATTCTTAGTGACATGAATTGTCATCAAAATATTTGGTATAAATATTTTTGTAGTGGAGAAAAAATCATATTAAGGGTAAATAGTTAAGTTACATGTGTGCTTTATAGTGAGCCATGCTTAGGTTCTTTTATAAGTAATGAGATATATAATGGTAAATTATAAGAAATCACTATGACTTTCTTTGCCATGCTTAGGTTGCATGCTTTTGATGGACACCTTTTATTGTAATTATTGCACACTCTTGAGCTTGATGAATGAAGCTATTATTGAATGTTAGTTTACTGTACAATATTGTATGTTTTGGTCTCTGGCCACATCTCAATTTCACGAATCTAGAAAATTGGTTTTTACATAAATTTATCCGCGCTTTATATGCGTTTCTAAAGTTAATAATCAATTTGTGCATATAATTTTAATACACACCACCATTTCTCAAGAGTTAAATGTATCAACTAATGATATTGACAAAAAAGTAGAAAAATAGTTATGTGTTTAGTGAAAATTATGAGATATTGCTCCTTAATATTAAAACCCGAATTCAATAGCTATTGTAGATTAAAAAAAATCAATGTTTTATATATAAGAATATTTAAAGTTCATATTATGTCGCAAAAGTGCTTGTAGTGTAGTGGATAAGTTATGTCATTCTTTACCATTGATTAAGGGATCAAATCCTATTAAGTACAAACTAAAATCATTTTTTAGAAAAGTTTTAAAAAATTCAAGAAACCGATTTATGGCCAGCGATTTTATAACCAAATCGGACCGGACAACATACCGATTCGCGGCTGAACCGGTCGGACCAATCCAATTTTTAAAACAGTGACTGGATCATTGGCTAATCTTATTTATTTTCTTTTTCTTGTATTTATTTATTTATTGATGGTGACGAATAAAAAGGTCATATTATATCAAATTATTTGCGGAAGATAAATTGAAACTTGAAGGGCCCTGTAATCACTCCAAGATTGTAGATAATAAATGGAGAACATATCACAAGAAAATTCATATATATGGCCTTTTTTTTTGAACCGGCCATGTCATAAAGTCAGCTGAAATTGCTAGCTTAATAGAAGCCTATGTCAAACTACAACCTAATTGAGGACTAATTTTATGGAAAATGGTTAAAAACATCATTCATGTTTACACCAAGGTTTAACTAAAATTTTAATGTATTTTTAGGTATAATTAAATCTTTAATATTTATAATTCTTAACATCTATGTCTCTGCCGCTTCAAATTAAATTTTATCTCAAATTTTCTTTTATATTTTTAATTTTTAATAAAAACAATAAGAACAAGCTTATAATTTTTTCATCTAATTATTTAAAGCTCTATTTAATAGTATTATAGAAATTGTCATGTATTTTTTTTATTATAATATTTTTTTTAGTAATTAATAGGTTTGCGGCAAAAATCTTAGAAATTGACAGTAAATAAGTTCACATGAAATAATTGTTTGACGAGATAACCTATATGCTATTTTTTTCTTCATATTCTCCACTTTATTTTTTCTTTTTTAATTTTGATTTTGAATATCAATAATCGACGATGACACATTCATATAGATGGGTGGAAGGCGGAGGGCTAGTGAACGACGATGAAGAATTTATCGCTGTCAATAGTCTAAGTGCGAAAATAGGTAGCCATCGAAAAAGAACTAAAGACAAAAACGGTTTGGAATATTCATAAAAATACAAAAAATTAGAAATATTTTGAATTAGAATTAGAAGAGAGAAAAGAAATCAAGAAAATAGGAAAGAAAATAAAAAAAATGCATCAAAATTATAAAAACAAAAAAGATGATAAATAGAATAACAAAAGTGAAATTAAAAGAAAATTAAAGGAAATATAAGAATAAAAATTCAACTTTGGTTAGTTTAAATGTAATACCACAAAAAATTTATATGAATTTTTTATGTAAAACAAATGTAGAGAGCTGTAAATAATTAGATAAAAAAAAAAAAAAAAAATAGAAGGAAATTTAAAATTATTATAATCTGGAATGATAATAATAAATTCAAAATATTATATTCAAGCCTGTTTTAGATATTGTCAAACTTAAGTGGAGTCTAATTTCGGAAATGAGACTTCACTTTAGCGAAGTCTCACTTCGGAATGCGTTTTTTCCATTATTGGGAGTTTAGAAAAAAAAAAAAGGTTCCCATTTTGGGAACCTTTTTTGTAGATGTTACAAGATCAAGAATTTTGCCGACGATTTACTTAGTAGTGATGACCGGTGGAGTAAGTACTTTTTTTGTGATTAGTTTAAACTTGGAATTCTATCAATATTTAATTATGTATGCGGTTTATCTTACATTGCATAATTTACTCATAGCGGCTCATTCAACCTAACAAGTTCCAGAGGACTAATTAATTGCGAGTGAGGAGCGAGGTTACATGTAGACCAAACACTTGAAAACATCTCTGCTTATATAAAAGGAAATCAAAAGGTCAAGAAAGTAGTTGTAATTTGTGAAAGGCCCATAAATCAATGGAGCAACTGGAAATCGCCTTATACTCGGCCCTCTTCTTCCTCTCCGCCGCTCTGACCCGCATTATTCTGAGGAGAAAGGTGCGGCATGCCCGGTTCCCTCCAGGGCCGTTCCCCCTGCCTGTCATTGGGCACCTCCACCTCCTAGGGCCTCGCCTCCACCAGACCTTCCACGACCTGTCGCAGCGTTACGGGCCGCTGATGCAGCTCCGGCTGGGGTCCATCAACTGTGTGGTGGCCTCGTCGCCGGATCTGGCGAAGGAATGCCTGAAGACGCACGAGCTGGTGTTCTCGTCACGCAAGCACTCGACCGCCATCGACATCGTCACCTACGACTCCTCCTTCGCCTTCTCCCCCTTAGGCCCCTACTGGAAATTCATCAAGAAGCTCTGCACCTACGAGCTCCTCGGCGCCCGCAACCTCCTCCACTTCCAGCCCATCCGCGCGCTCGAGGTCAACACCTTCCTCCAAATTCTTCTGCGCAAGGGTACGACGGTGTATCTAGTTATGATTAATAGAATCCTTATCAGAAATTATTAATTTAACTAGGTGGATGCACACAAGTAGTTCTTGCGTTTCTGATACAGATATTTCATCACCAGGAAAATCAGGGGAGAGCTTCAACCTGACGGAGGAGCTGGTGAAGCTTACGAGCAACGTGATATCGAACATGATGTTGAGCATACGGTGCTCGGGGACGGAGGGGGAGGCGGAGGCAGCGAGGACGGTGATTCGCGAGGTGACGCAGATCTTCGGAGAATTCGACGTGGCCGACATCATCTGGTTCTGCAAGAACTTCGATTTCCAAGGGATAAAGAAGAGGTCCCAGGATATCCAGAGGAGGTACGACGCCTTGCTCGAGAATATCATCACTTCCAGGGAGAAGCAGCGCCACATTGGCGCCGCCGCCACCGGGGAGGCCAGGGATTTTCTGGACATGTTTCTGGATATAATGGAGAGTGGCAAGGCGGAAGTCACATTCACACGGGAACATCTCAAAGCTTTAATTCTGGTAACAACACTTGCTTTTCTGTCGAATCTACTGCAAATTATACTTCCTCATTTCCAACTTTATCCAATAATCTTTTGCATTTCATAACTCATGTTTTGTTCTCTCACACTAGATTTAACCACACCCCGTCACCTTTTTAAATTATACTCTCTCCATTCCGATATTCATAACTTTTTTTTTTTTAACCCTCCCAAATATTTTAGCCTATTCTTTTTCTAAAATATTTTTATTACTCACACACTTTTAAATAATATTTTATTTGATCCATTATAAGTGATATATTTGACTTAGTAACATAAATTAAGAAAAATTGTGTTTTGTCTATAAAATGATAGGATGCATTAAAGTTGGCTAATTTTTATATGTAAACAACTTACTTTTTTTTAATAGGCCATTTATAAAAACCCAAAGTAGTATATATGCCATGTATAATAAGATAATTTAAAGTAATATTCATGATATACATGCCACTTATAATGGAATGTAGCACTTTATTATTCATGCTTTTTTACACTATATTTCAACTTTTCTAAATATCGGTATCAAAATATTTTTAGCCATCCATATTTAGAAAAAGCGAGTAATATGATAAAGATATGTATAATTTAGGGTGTTAAATGAAACTAAATTGTTATGTGAGTATTTAGTGACAATAAAATATAATAGAGTCGGCATTTACTACCTCTTGAAATCGCCGAACTATGCATTAAATTATACCGAACGCCATTACTACTTTTCTGTAGCCTAAAATGACAGGCACGAACTATTTTTCTTTGTTTTCTAGCGATAAATTAAGGAGCGATCTGAGTTACCGAACCAAACATCAAAAAATTGTTTTATTTTTCAAATATTCCGTCAAGTTAAAATAACTCCCTTTAAATATTTTCAAGTTATATATATGTGTGTGTATATATATAACAGTATTTTTATTTAAAGATTTCAATTTCAATTTCAATTTCAATTTTAAAATAAATTCATAAATAATAATTAAAAAGATTGATATTTAAAAGAGAAATGGATTTTTTCGGTTCAAGTTGATTTTAGTTCTAGTTTCTTGGGATAATTCGATTCAATTCATTATTTTTTAAATTTACAAATTTGGTTCGATTCTAGGATTATTAAAACAAAATTCAACGGGGTCCATACCTACTGCCATTAGAGCGCTTCGAGTGCTTCTACAATTTTGTGGTATATCTGTAAAGAGCAAGTGTGACAGCTCTTTTTTTAAAGTAATCTAGGTATGTGATTTAAATAGCGTGTCCTCCGTTGGGTAAGGAAGAATTAGTGATGTACTATTTAGCATATTATGAAAATATGATAAATGAAACCATTTCAAATTAATACTTTTATACTTATAATCTATTAGACATATAAATCAGTATAAATAATTATAGAAATTTTTGCTCATTATATTGTCCAAATGATAGGTGATTTTATAACATGTAGCAAACAAGTGACATAAAAATTAAGTGTTCAATAAATATAATAAATTTTCCTATATATATATATATATAATACTCCTTGGTCTCTTAAAATATTACCTATTTGTTATTTCAGTTTGTCTCTCAAAATATTGTTCATTTTATTTTTTGTAATTATCCCATCACTACTATCCCTTATATTTTCTCATTAATTTATCAATTTATTTATATAAAAATAAGCATGACTCACATACTTACCTATTATTTATAATTAAATATAGTTAAATTCAATACACTTACAATAAATGTGGGCTCGTATCATGTCAAAAAAATAAATAATATTTTAAGGGAGGGAGGTAATATAATAAATACTGCGCAAGCTGGTATCGTCTCAAATGGTTGCAGTTGGCCATTAAAGTCGCATTAAATCGTGTAGTCACTATCTTGTTTCTAGATTATTGAAGAATTAGGGTTACGTGTCTTGATATTCGATTTATACTCAGCCATAGCTTTGCCAAATATCTATTTCACTTCAATCTTGAACGTACATTACCAGTAAGCATTTTCTTAAGAAAGGTTATTTATTTTCTTGCGTAATGAATTTTAAGATGATAATGTTTTATGTTAATTTCCATATATGTACCTGCATATAACTATGAAATAAAGAAATATAAATATAACACTATGACACTATATGATGAACCTAGACCACATATATTAGTACGGATAAATATAAAGTAGCCTCACTACTTTTACTTCTTTTGCCATATTCTAAGATATTGTAATTTTCTAATTAGAAGATACCTTAGATTTTATTCTGCCATTATGTAGATAGCATGTTAGGTATATCAAAATTAGAATTCATTATAGTTTATAATTTAAATTTTGAGCAGAGTTCATTTTATAATTTAATTATAAGAAATATTTTAAATAGTCTGAAATGTGCTGTAAAGTTCATTTTATTACCTGAATTATTGAAAATATTTTAAATAATTTGAACTTGCTCCATAATTTGATATATAGTTAAAGTCATTGTCTTGCTATGTATATGTGACTAGGATGGTCAATTTATTGACGTGGATTTTTTTTCCCCACATCACGATTCAAAACGACATTATTTGTACATTAATTAATATGAAATTGTCGAGTAACATCACAAAACAACGTCGAAAAATTACTTCTGGTCATAAATCAAACTTTGGAACAAAGATAAGGCTATTTAAAATATTTTTAATAATTAAAGCTATAAAATGAACTTAGCATCCAAGTTCAGGTTATTTAAAATATTTTTAATAACTAAGACTATAAAATAAATTTCATTCAAAATATAGGCTATAAACTGTAATTAATTTTTAAAATTATATGGTCGCGAACGTATGATTTCATTTAGAGTAGTGATAAATGTACATAAATTGTACATACATAATTGAACTTTTTAGGTACTTTATATTTAAAATTAATTTGTAAATATTGATTTATTTATAATAAATTAATATATTACATATTTATCATTCTATAATAATTTAGGAAAAAATTAACTTTTTCAAATTTAGATATTTGTAGATCTAGGAAAAGATTAAGTTTTATATTGGATATCTACATATTTATTTTCAAATCAAATTTTCAATTATATGTTTAAAAATATAATAGGAGCAATTTAATAAGAAAATAATATAATTAGTAATAAAATCAATTTAAATAAAGTCGATACAATTCAATTTAAAATTTAGGGGTATTATGTATGTACAATTTATGTACATTTATCTTTTTCCTTTTCAAAAATTAGTTTTGTTCCACAATCTCCTTTATTCCTTATTTTTTGGCACAAAAATGTGTTCATTTTTATTTTGTTTTTCTCTTTCCTTTTCTTTAACCTGTATTCACTTATATTTCTTTTTCTATTTCATTTTTTTCGTTCTTTCTTTCTATCCAAAAATTCTATAGTTTAGCTGATTATAAAATATTCAATATGCATATCAAATTAAAGATCATGATAAGAGCTTGAATTTGATGTATAGTGTAAAAAAATGAAAAAATTACAATGAATTTTTTTTTGAAATTTCAAACATATCATTTTCTCTCTCCTCTCTCTTATTCATTTATCTCTGCCCTCTCTCTTATTCTTTTTCACATTTTGTCTTTATTTTCAGTTTTATTTTATTTATTTCAATTTTATTTTGGTTTTGTTATATTTTCTTTTATTTTTTCAATTTTATTTTTTTATAACAAAAAATAAAATCAAATATAATAAAAGATACACGAATTTTAGTCTATTATACGCATTATAAAAGAATCCTTTCATATATGATAAAAATAATAATCTTCATAATTTCTAAATATCTATATTCTAAATGAATGTAAAATGTATTATTACTATACTAATAATATTGAATGTTAGAGTGTGATCAAATTTTCTAAAGTTTTGTTATAATTATATGAACATTTTTTTCCTATTATAATTTTATGTTATGAATTATGATGCACATTAACCATCACAGCTCACAATAGGTGTAATGAAACATGCCCCAACTTCTATTTTTGTTCAATTTTTAGGGGCATTTTTCTTTTTATTTTGGCGATATACGACAAAATCCAATATAAATATATTTTGGAATGCATCTATCATATTGCATTGCTTGATCAATTACAAACGAATGATTTAACTAATTAAAAATTTGTGATTTAACAAATGAATCACTAATTAATTAGTAATTTATGATAGATTATTTAATTTTAATTGTTTATTACTAAAAAGGCCAAATAACATAAAATACACCAACAAAAATAATTTAATAATTTCAAATCAACTTAATAAACCAACAGTAGAAGAATGGCAAACACTTGAAAGAAGTCGACAAGAAACAAATCAACTTGGAAAAATAGTATATTTGAAACAATTTCGAGATAAATTCACCTCAAGATTTACCACAAGCGACCATCATTTTCAAAAAGTTTAAATTGTGAATATATAATTTTAGACTTGAAGCCATATGATGTCCACAACCTAATGTGCCAAAGATAACAAAAATGCCGATATCCTAAAATGCCAGCAAAGGCAAGTCCATCAAAACAAAAAAACCAACCAAAATTGACACAACGGGGCTTCAGGTCACGTCCTTCACTCGTCATCCTCTTCGTCCTCATCATCATCGTCGTTCCCAGCAGCAGCATTCAGAGCATTCAACCTCTCGATCAACTTGGCCTTCCTCTCCTCGTAAGTCAGTTTCTTAAGGTTGAATCTGAAAAGGGGAAAATTCCAATAAGGACTCAAAATATATTTTCAAGAATATCAGCATGGTATTACATGATCTGAATTCTTCCAAGCATATTTTATAAAGATCAAACATTGCTTACCTCTTGTGTTCCTTGGGTGCTGGCTTCTCAACCTTCTTTTGAATAGGATTAGCTCGAATGGCGGCATGGACCTTCTTGTACATCTCCTCAATGTTATCTGCCTCAATTCCCCTCTTGATGTATTCACTAAAGTGAGTCTGATACTTCTCGGGCTCGTCTTCCATCAAAGTCTGCACAATTAATTTTACATTGTTGTGGGTTCAACATGAAAGTGTATTAACGATGAGAAAGTCACAAATCAAGACTTACATTCATGTAAGCAGCAACATGGCCGCCATAGATGTACTTCCGATGCACCTCAGCATCGAGTTGTTTGCTGTCCTTGCTGAATCCAGCAAACCTCTTCTCACTGTGGGGAATATCAACACCAGCATCAAGAGCACCCTGCATCGTAAATAGGGTTAGTTGAAAATATTATACATGCAATGCACAGTTAATCATTTATGGTTATGAGCATAATAAGATGAAGTACATCTAGAAATGTTTTAGGCAAACAAATCACAATCAAAACCAGAATCTACCTTGAGTGCACCAAAAACGCGGTTGCCGGTTGTGGTCTTCAACAGACCAACATCAAGGAGAGCACGGAACGGCCTCCTGCTGTCAGCGGGTTCAACAGAGTAATCTTCTCCAGTGGCCTAAAAAAATTTCTAATCAGTCACACTGGACCGCAAAGCATCTAAAAACCATCGTATAAATACAACATACTTGGCATACTAGTGATCACAAGCAGTGCTATCAAGATATGGAGCGAGTATCACACAACACACAAGTGGGCTTAGAGACAGGATTCAGACAAACTTACATGCTTATATCAGGAACTATACAAAACCTAAATGATAAATTACCTCAACATTTCCTTCATACTCCTCATCCAATTCAAGCTTCTTCAAAACACGGCGGCCCAATAGAAGACCAGTGCAGTAAGCTAGATAACAAGAATCAGTAACTACATAGTATTATTGGTACAGAAAAATACAGCATCATCAGTTAGAAGTCATACCAGCAGCATAATTGGTTAGGCCAACTTCCAGTCCATAACCAGGCAGCTCATGTGCATAAGCAGAAGCAAGAACATGGTCACCAGCAATGCTAGCCGAACAGATTTGGGCAATAATATCTTTGTTGGTCTATAATCCAGGTTAAGGTGCTAAACATACTGAATCTAAATTAGTCCACTAGTCCACAATGGCAACTAACAATTAGCACCAGATAACGCATGGCAAATCATAACTCATAACTTCAATTTATATCAATAAAAACAATTCGAAAAAGAGAAAAGTAACAAAACTAAAGATGAGCATTTAAGGATACGAATCGCACAACATAACGGAATTTGGGAGTATTGTACTTGTTCTTGTCCTGATTTATCATGCGAATCCTAGCCCGATAGTCAGTTTTCCCCTCTGCAATAAAAATCAACCCAAATCATAAGAGTTTAAAACTAAAGCATTAATCACAAACACTCTTCAACAACTTACGTCTTCTTCTCTTGAATTTAACCTGAAACCGCTTGAAGTAAGCCTTAGACTTTTGGGCCTTCACAAACACCTGTACAGAGAACCAATCTATATCAGCTAATACACCGGAAATTAACCACAGCTACCATAATACATATCTCAATCGTTACTAAAATACAATATTACAATATATAAAGGCAAAAAATAATTTCAGTGAACTGCTAGCATGGTTGAGAAAATCCGACTATGATACAAAAATCAAAACAAAATACATTCAAAAGCACTACAATCAACGAAAGTGTCACAAGATTAAAATCTATTTAGAACTATTTCCGTAAAAAATCACGATTTCAGGCATCATTATAATATTACACCAAAACTACAGCAGCTCGAATCAGCAGACACATATATGTTTTAAAAAAGCAATATCGAAATATAAGAAATAATGATATCAGGCATCATTGCAGTATTACACCAAAACTACAGAAGCTCGAATCAACAGAATATCGAAATATAAGAAACAAAAAGGAAACGAACGATCAAAAACACGGCCGTTCAACATCATCTGCATCTTCAACAATCGGCAGAAACGAAAAATGCGAACAACTATAACTGAAGAATTGACATAAGATCTGAAATCTCACCATTTTGGCTCTTGAGAAAGAGAGAGCTCGATGAAGAGAGAGTTGATGAAATGCTGCGGATGCGACACTCAAATAAGCTTAAACCCTAGCTCAGCAGCGGGCTAAATCTGACGGCTATGATTGATTGCTTAAATGGGCCGGGCTTTTATCTTCGTTAAAATAATAACGGGCTTATAATTTGGGCTTTCACTAATATAGGCTGTTTATTTAAGGACATGGGCTTTTATTTAGAAATTTTGACTTTCGTGAAATTGATAATTAAAAGTATGGAATGTAAGATAGAGTTATTTTGGATTATAAGCATATTTTTATTTTATTTTTAAATTACATGTGGTCTATATCGTTATAATTAAGGCAATATATTATACGCAGGCGAGACAACTACATCACCACTACACCGCACAAAGACAATACAACAACTCTGCACGCAGGCGAGACAATACACCACTATAAAGTGGAAAAATACACAACACATAGGTGGAATTTGAACCCAAAATCTCTCGTTATTTTAACAAAGTTTTCGAACGACACCAAAGCGTTAGAGAATTATATTAGCGCTTAATCAAACTAATGTAAACTTTTGTTAAATTTATTCAGTGTATTAATCCATATTTTCATAAATTATAAAAAAAGTTTATATATACTAATATTTTATCATAGCATATGATAAAAAAAAATTCAATAATGTCACATTGTTTAATTGCTAGCAAATTGATACACGATATCATGATATTTTTTCAAATCAGACGAAACAATATCCTTCGATTAAGTTGGAAAATCCCAATAAACATTTCCCAAAATCCTAATTTATTCCATCCTTTCTACCATATCCGAAATCATCACAACAAACACAACAACTTTGAAAAAGAAGGTTAAATAGTAAATATTTGAAACACATTCCCCAATCCTCAACAAAAGAAACTAAAAAATAAAAATAAAAATTGCAATCATAAACAAATAACTTACAAGGAGTAATTAACAAAAACAAGACATGAAATCATTTCCTAAACCATATTCTAATCTCCATAATTAGAGTAATGATGAATAAAATGACGAGAACCGCTGCAAAACCGGCATTCCACGACGAACCGGCCTTGCCCAAATGGATGCCGTAAAACACGTTAATCGCAGCCAAGAACACCAAAACCCTTCCCACGCCGGAATGGTACCAATTCCAATATTTTCGAACTTTCGAGGTCTTATCTGGTCGGATTAGGATCGCTAGAACCTGCAAACCGCAGCTTAATTGGTGAGACGAGATATGAGATGCTGACGGGGCATCACTCTTTTAATTACTAATGTATATTTTGCAGGCTCTAAACTAAAAGCTTACTTCATCAACACTGTGTGTTAGTAGAAAAATCTAAATTCCAAGCTCTAAAAGAGAACATTCCAAATTCTAATAGAAAGTATTGTGTGAGATTGTTTTACGGTTCAAAATTGAGTCGAGATTTGGATCGAACAAAATGAAATACGAATAAATGTCGATGAATAATAATAATAATAATAATAAATAAAATAAAATAAAAACTAACCTGGAGGCAACCCAAAGTGAGAATAAAAATTCCAAGAGCTTTATGTTTGGGAACATTGGCGCTGAGACGACTATCCAAAACAAAACCCAATATTACACCAATTAGGCCCAATAAGAAGCCCGTTGATTGAATACTGGCATGCAGATAAAACCAAAGTGGGTCCCACTTCCTCATGTACCGGGCCACCATTGCCCCGATCGGCATCAAGATGGCCCAGCCCAACATGTTCAAAAGCCCGTGGCTTCTCTTGAGACTCGACTCCGGCTGTTTCTCCGTTTCAAATTGACCTGTTATTCGTAGATGATCAAGAAAAAATATATAAAATTTATTTTTTTTATAAACTTTCTAGCTTGATTGACCAAATAGGCTAACCCGAAACCCGAAAGTTTAGGCTTGAGCCCGAAAATAATTCAAACCAAATAATCTGTAATCGAATTGCTCCATAACCAATTAACACCTCTAATTAAAAACGATGCGACAAAGCAATTAAAAATAAATATGTTGCACTAATGATAGCAAAATATTGAATGAATGAGGCATAAATTTGGTTTGCAATAACTACTACAAGCAACATAAATATTTTTTAATATATAATTCTGAACTTTTAGTTGGTTTTTATTGAATAATCGGCCTCTTTCTTATTCTTTATATGTTGCTTCCTCATGCTTTTATTTTAATATCCACTATGCACAAATATTAATAAATATCCTTATTCACATAATATAATAATTTGACAACACCAATTAAATTTGATTGACAAAAATAATAATATTATTCACATAGTTAATCTATTTAATTATTATAAATTTGCCTCCTAAGTCCTAACCATGTTAGGAACAGCTCGGTCAATTTGTATAGCTCAGAATTAAATATTATGTGCCCTCAATTTCAACATTCATCTTAATTAGTAAAACGTTTCCCCTTTAATTAATAACTCAAATGTTCGAGTAATTACAGGATAAATAGAGAACCAGTATTAATAAATTCAACCCGCATCTTTCAAATTATTGTAACATAATTAATTTTGACGCTATTCAAAAGGTGGGAAAAAAAGAAGTTTATGTTAATAAGTCAATTATTTGTTAATTTATAGTTTTGGTGGGTGGGTTAGCCGACGACAATATGCTAAATTACTATTTCAACCACACCAAATACCTTTTGACATTAGCTGTTGTGGGCCCTACTTTTGAATTATTTTAATTAATTTTAAGTCATTAAACGCGTAATTTCAAATATAATATTTGTGACTGATATTAGTTAATTTAATTATTTAATCCTGCGTAGACATACGTGATTAGCGACTACATCATAAATTATAAAATTAATATCCATTTATTTATTGACTATGATTCAGACAAAATGTGACCATCTAGTTTTTAAATTGTTATGGTCGTACAACTACCGAACAACGACATACATTAGGTTCTTTTATTTCTTTAATTTAATTTCATGTCACCTTTTTTCTTTTTTGAGAATTCAATAATTATGAATGTGACTTAGGGATTCATTTTTAGATCCAAATTTTCAATAATCCATTCACACAAATATTCTAAAGTAACTTCATTAATAGTTTTTTGTTTAATTTTATCAGTATATTATTACGTGACGACATCAAGACCAAACCTAACAGGAAATCAAGAATGTGGGTTTCCACTGACCTGATGCGTAATTCAAGGAGGTGGCGATCATATCTTGATGTTCGGTCAGCTGGAAATCGGGGGACCGAGGCAGACGCCCGACAGGCCCGACTGCGTAAACGAGGCGCGAGCCGGGCTGGGCGGTGAGGAGCTGGAAGGCGATGTAGATTTGGTCCGATTGGACGAGCATGGTGGAGCCATTGCCGAATGGCAAGCCTTGAGAGGGTGTTTGGATCAACCTAACAAGGCTAGGTTGTTGGCCTCCCAAGAAGTATTGCTTCATGTTGGAAGTGCCACCAGATTCCACCCAACCAACTATGGCAGTTGAGCCTACCATGTTGCCATTGGGTGAGAACCCTATGCCAACATACGCATTTGTGTTTGGTGCTGACAGTACAAAATTCCATACATTTGGTGCAGCCTGCTCATACTGCAACCGAACAAAGAAATCATGTTTGATCAGACTGTAGACGGAGGAATATCGTCTCAATACTATACCTAATGAAATATCTATGGCTTATCATCTAGTGTTTGTAAGCATATATTATGATAGATATACACAAGTACATCATAGTGATTGGGTGCACCTCGTGTGTGTGTTGAGAGAGAGAGAGAGAGAGAGAGAGAGAGAGAGAGGGAGACTTACTCTGAGGATGAAGCCTTGAGAACTCCAAACTGAGACACATTGGAGAGAAGTTGTGTCAAAGGCGAGTGGGTTTTGCAGGGTGAGAGGAGAATTGCAGGAATCTTGTGATTGTGAATAAACATATGAAAATAAGAAGCTGAGAATGAAGAACTGAGTGTAGCTTGGAGGTGCCTTCTTCATCTTTCTCTCTATCTCTCTCTCTCTTCTTGTTCTCCCTCTCCACTCTTTTTCCTTCTCTCTCTCTCTATATATGTTTATGTACTAGGGATAAATTGCAAAATGGACAAAATAATAGCTTTTACTTGAAGGGAAGTTGTTGACTAAGCTCCTCTTGGTTTTTTGCTTTATGTTAATAAGAAGTGTATGGAACGTGGGAATAAAGAATTGACAAGTTCAACACAAATATGATTACTCCCCACTAGTGTCATATAGCAAATTCATATCATCTTTGATAAATAATTCTTCTTAGAAACTATCACCAAACATTCTTTTACAATCAATCAAGATTAATAAACCTTTATTTTTCACATTTCAAAGCTCAAATTCGTTAAAGACAGCCAATAAAAAATGATAGGGCAAATAATGGAGAAGAGACCATATATATGACCATCTTTGTTCTAAGCTGGCCAAAGCTGATAGCTCAACTTTAGGTGTATCAAATTATTAAAGGAACATGTTCTCTTTGCGTTAATCAACTATATAATGATGACAAGATGAGATGTAAAATAGAGCATGGCATGAGCAACTATTCTCAAGAGGCAACAATGAGCTAGGGTTGGCAAGTCGAGAACACGACGGCCGGTAGCAACGACTACGAGTATCTGGTTACTTCGGTCGTACCAAATTGCCTAAGAAACCAATCAAAACCAAACCAAACCAAATTTATCATTATAGTGATAATAATTCGATTTTTCCGGCCTAGTTGGTCGAAGAAACACCAAACAGACCCAAAAAAATCAAATTTCAAAATTTCGGTTAAATTTGACCGAACCAAACCAAACTAAATAATGGAACTGTTTTTCAACCAAAATGTGTATGGTTCGATTTTTCGAAATTCTGCTCACCCCTAAACCCCTCCGGGTGCCTATCTGCTCACCCCGAACAACCTCTTCGCATTGATCCAATCAGGACTAGCCACCACTACCACCAACTAGATAGAAAGCAATTAATAGCTGAGAGACCATGTTAAGACTATCTGCTAATAATGATGAACAGTTAAAGAAAGTACCAACACTTAATATCACACAATACTTACTCACTTACCATAACCTCCCAGCATTGCTACAATTGAGACAGTTACTTGGCAGTGGTGTTCAAGAGGATTTTATCTTCACCCTCCTCATTGGACGGAAGAGTAACCTGACAGCTCGATTCGAGGCAAAATCTACTCAATAACATAATTTGCAGAAGCCAGAAGACAGATTTTACAAGCATTATATAACTTCTCTTGCCTTTGCTGACTGTAACTTCTTAATTTTCCTATAGGCTCTATGAATTCTCTAAGTATTTAAACAGGATGTAACAGTTAATTTACAGACAAAATGGTACCAAGTATCACTAGCTAGCTGTTGGAGTTAAAGTTTTGACTGTTAATATTAGAGTAGACATCATTACTTGCAGAAGATCTATCATTGTTCACCCTTTTATAGAATAGGACATAAGCAGCAGCTGTCTTCACGTCTTCTTCATTGATCGGCGATATGTGGCTATCATCGAAATTGTACCACCTGTTTTCGTCCAGAAGCTGCAAAATGAAACAAGTGCAACCTAGAGAAGTTACTACCTTGTGGAATTCAATTATATATCACATCAAAATCAATTCATGATTTTGATCTCCCATGGAAATATGATTACAGGCATCAATTAAGCAATAAGTGGAACATGGAGCAACCAGGAATAAAAGAAAATGAAATGTGAAAGTATAAAGGACAGGGCAAACCTTAATGTGCGCTGTGTAATGTCCACTACCCATGCCGCCATAATGATTTGTCAGGGCATAGAGTTCATATATCTGACGCCGTGTGTTGTTCTTGTTTGCAACATAATTTGTCAAATCAAAGTCATGAATGGGAAAATTTACAAATGTGTCGAGCTTGTGCTTCATTGACCTACTGTAGGAGAACCTTTTCAAGTGAATAACAAGAACTTCGGGAAGCCTCCAAAGGTCCAGTTTCTTGCTTGCCTGGCGCCTCTCCTTGCA
>JAYDZE010570635.1:0-11899 GCA_034509125.1 Monilaria moniliformis
AGAGGATATGAGCGTAAAGTATTCTAGTTGTGGCATGATAAGCATTCGTTGGGTCCATTGCGATATGCAATAATTGTATAATATTGTTTATGTATATTATGTACATGTATTTTAGTAAAGTAATAAAGAAAATTTTTGGTTCGTGTGTGTGATACCGTTTGTGACATCACTTATTCGGTCGAAATGCGATCGAGTAAGGGGTGTTACATAAATTCCCAATGATTCTACTCATTTTTCAAAAATGCGTCCACATGCACATATGTATACTTTCGCATAATTCATAATAGAGAAGAAAAAAAATGTTTTATATATGTACGTATATCATTTTCTAATGCAACATTATGATGATCACTTTAATGATATTCTGTAAATTCGACTCTACGCGTCTTTAAACAATTTTTCTACAAAAATCGAGAATATTTCAGTTGCTTCAAATTAAAACTTAGTGGTATACTTACAATATTCTAAATATTGTTAAAATTTACAAAATAGGGTACAAACGTACAAATAATAGTAATTTTTTCGATAATTGTCCTTTTATTTAAATGTGAAAATAACTACATAAATAGCAATAGATAGAGACAAAAGCATGTGTTATTTATTTTCTACTGTTGATGGTACAATGAATATGTGGGGGACATGAATGTTAGAGTTGGAACTTGGAACGAATATTTCAACTAATTACGGAAAGAATAAAGTGAAATATTTTACCTTACATTAAATAGCTACCGAAGAAGGTTGCACACAACTTTATGAGTAGTCACGGAGTAGGATTTTGGGCCTTTTATAACTTTTGAACGTGTGGTGTGAGATTGGATGAAAATAAAGTAGAATGTGATAAAATAATTAAAAATAAGAGATAATTGTCATTTGAAACATAAAATCATAACTTTTGATATTTTCTCAATTATCCAACGGATCAAAATTTCAGTGAAATTGGTGGTGACGTGTCGGTCGGAATTCAATGAATAGTTATGATTTAAATGACAATTATCTCAACGACATTGTTTTGAAGAACGAACGTTTTGTTCACGTCGTAAATTCCGGCTGACACGTCACCATCAATTTCACCGGAATTTTGATATATGGAATAATTGAGAAAATGTCAAAGTTGTGATTTTATATTTCAATTTTAAAAAATTTGAGATTGACCATAAATCAACGAAAAGTTATGATTTAAATAATAAATATCTTTAAAAAATAAACCTTTTAATATTTTAACTTCCTTCTGTTTTTCTTGGATATGTAATAATTGCTCAATTGTGTTTTCTCAGTGTACATTTTATTTGACGTGAATTCTTAAATAAGTTGGACTAGGGAGCTGGATTTATTTATTTATATTTAGGGACCCAAAAAAATGTTATATTATGCTTTTTAAATTTTTATATATGTAAATAGATAATTAAATAAAAAATTATTCGTATCAAGCTAAAATCAGTCTACACCGTTGATATTTATAGGTTTACGAGTATCATAAAGAATATTATAAAAAAAACATGGATATTCAATTAATCAAGAAAAAATATACAAATTTGTTTTTAATTATTAGGGTGAGAAGGTTTCTATCTGATTGCATCCAAACTTGATGAGAAGTTACAATCAACTCTAAATTTAGAGACAAGAATACAAAAACAACTTTTATGGTGTGTTTGATAGTAGAGATAAGCTTAAGATTAGATTATTAATTATAACACTGTTTAGTTATAATTAATAATCTAATTTTGAGTTTATCTCTACTATCAAACACACCCTTAATGTTAGACTTTGAGGGGGAAAAGAAGAAGAAGATTGTCTAAAAGTGCAAAAGACATAAAGGTGTCATTTAAAGTTAGTTTTTATAAGCGAATTTTTTAAGAAAAATCAAATATTGGAGATGAAAATTGGGATAGTGGAGTACTAGATGGTGGATTTGATGTATAGTAGAGAAATTATTGAAATACTCTTTCATTTGGATGTAATATTAATTTCAATAAAAAATCCAAATTTATCTTGAATTCTACTAAAAAGTTTTTGTATTTTTTCATATAAAAAACAAGGTATTCTCTTCAAAGATATTTGAAATATTTGAGCAATTTATTGTTTTCAAAATATGAGTGTATTTGTTTCTAGGTGACGACAAATTTTCAACCATAATGCAAAAAACGTGCAAAAAAAAAAGGAATTATGAATGTTTCGAAAGGGGAAAATAGTCAATTGACATAATTCTTTTCAATAAATTTAGGATATTTTAAAATAAAAGTTGAAAAAATAGAGCTGAAATGCATGTCTTTAGCAACATATTAATTTAATTCGGTTACATATATTTCTTTGCTAAAAAAATTGCATGTACACTTCACTAGAGGCGGAGGCACCTCATGCCTAAAAGATTCCTCATTAAAATTTCAAAATTCAATAAAAAAAAATTCATAATTTATTTTATTTATCATTAATTGCTAATAATTATTTTTTCTTATTTATTTTATTAAAAAATTCAATATCTCCTGAAAAAAAAATTGCTCCCCTACATAACTTTCTGACTCCACTACTTCACCTCAACCTTACTATCTTGCCTATTAGCTTCACCTTCAATACTCACTCCGTCCCATTTGAAATGACCCATTTTCCTTTTTAGTTTGTCCCAATTCAGATGACTCATTTACTTTAATTAAAGTGATTTACTTTTTCTCTCCCTTCATTATTTCCACTAACAACTTTTTCTCTCTCCTTCTCATTTCTCTCTCCTTATTAATTAATCAACCAACTCCTTCTCTCTCCACTTAAACTCCCTAATTAAAAGCTCCTAAAATACCGTGCCGAAACCCAAATGGGTTATCTGAAATGGGATGCAGGGAGTATTATAATACTACCTACTTCTTTACTACTTCACTCTAAACTAGTATTGGCTCATTTTCATTTTCCATTAACTATTCGTGAGATTTAAGTAATTATTATTAAATTAAAAAAATGTCCAATATTTTCTTTCAACCCGTAATTAACTAAGTCAAATCTCCACCTCGCCTAGCCTAAAATCTCTTTACTTTTTTTTAATGCTTTTAACATGGTATTAGAATTGTCACAATTTTACATATTCTTTTACACGATATGATTAATAACTCATTACTATTTGCATCACAATTAGTATTATATATGGTCAATGATTTTGCTAATATGTAAATATCAAGTGCCATTATCCATAAATTCTTTTAAAAATTATGCAGAAACATCTTCTAGCTATCACATCATGACTCAATAAAACTAATCGTCTAATTCTTGGTGATTTAAAGTATTAAATATCCTTGAAATCATACGTCGATTTCATACTAAGAGAAAAAGAAAAAGAATAGTTATGTCGGTTAACAATACAAAATCTTACTACAAAAGAATGAGTCGTGAGTCGTGAACTCCCAACCTAAATTATGAACTTGTCTACTCTAATTTATATCTTATCAAAACATACTGAAAAGTCAATCAAAATAACTATTTGATATAATAGTAACTTTTTTAGAAAAATGAAGAAGAAAAAATAAACTCATATGATACTAAAATTATTAATACTCCACTATTCCAACACTTGAAACATCACTTACCATGATGTCAAATTACATCGGTAAATAAATAATCCAATATCTTTATCATGTCATTCCAAAACAATATTTCAAGGATTACAAAATAAACTGATCAATTATGTATTTAAATGAAATATTATATAAATAAAATATTTTATTTGAATTGATATTAAAAACAAAATATTTTATTTAAATATAATATTATATATATTAAATATAATTCAGATTTTTTCCATTTAAAAAAATCAAACACAACTAAACAGAAAATCTAAATTTTGAAAAGAAAAATCTGATCCAATCTAAAAAATTAAAAAATTCAAATCGAATTGAATATTTTGATTTGATTCAATTTCCATGTCGTAGATAAAGACCGCCTATTTCACCTCACCCAGACAGCACCCAATCACCCCTCGCCACGAGGCAAAGAGAATCCTATGCGCCGCTTTAACGGCCGCCAACGAACCTACCCTCACAAAACCGCAAGAGGCAGATAGATTCTGTCGATCCTGACCGTTGCCTGCTGCCAACACACGCGACCTGACGGCTGGGAATCGACCTCACCTACCAACCAACAGAAAATAGCCACGTTCCGGTAAAGCGACACCTCTTACCTGCAATCGCCGGTCACCAACCGCCAGAACAAAAACTCCGCTCCATTTATCCGATGATTCCGATTCCTGTTTCTTTCTATTTTCGCCCAATTTTCTTCCTTCTCATTCCTTTGTCGTCCGTGCGATTCTTTTTCCTTTTTAATTGGTTGAAATTTCGTTTTCTTCCTGAATTTTTTCATTCTATCTGTTTATGGAAGATCAGTTTCGATTATGATTTCAGTTGGAGGAATGCTCTGTATTTGAATTAAGGGTTTGAGTTTAATATCTGCAGCGTTGAATTGGAACTTTTGTTTTCAATAAAGGGGATTATGATCTATTAGTCTGAAGTTTGCTTCCAGTTTTGGGGGAGCGTTTTGGATTCTGATCTGTGGTAAGGTTTAACTATCCAGAATCTGATCCCTTTGAGTTCAATTAGGGTTTCATGATGCTTAGTTGAAGATTTGATGCGTTTTAACTTGAGCATTTGAAGGTGAGTTTTTGGGGTTTTTTTTAGATTAAGGGTTTATACATCTTAGCAATTCTAGTGGTGTTTGATGAGAGTATTGTGACTGGTTAATGCTCATTATTTAGTCGAAAAGAGGGGTTGATCTTGCTTAATGTTTTGGGAGGAATATGGCTGGTGATAGTGATAATTCTCCTCAATTTAGTGATGTAGCAGGTGATTGCAGTGAGGGTAGTGGTGAGGTTTCTGTGGTGAAAGATGAGACTTCGGAAAATGAGAATGAGTCGAAGCAAACGCTGAATGGTAGACCACCACTGCATTCTATGAGCACTGATGCATTTGTGTCACCTGCAAATTTGATGGTAAATACTCATTTCTGTGATCTGATGCAAGATCTACTTTATCATGTGTTTGTGTGTTACCTATGGAGATTTGTTTTTCTTGTTGAAGTGCTTGATTAAGTGAATAGTGTGTGAACCATGTTTTTGTGGTGAGTTATTATGAGTTGGCAGATGCCTAATTTAGTCGATATTCCATATTTGGTTTGTAAAAAATCTTGGTCCGACTGTTTATTGTTGCATATTGTAGTTCTGTATTCTGTTATGTAATTGTGGATCATATGACGATGACATTCCATCATATGTTACTCTGACCTTTATTCTCTGCTCCTTTGAGCAACTGGGATTTGGGGAGGCATGTATGTGTACTTCAACATTGGCAAAAATGAGGGTGTGTGGTAGATGTTGTGAAATATTAATGAACCACGTCACTATCAATCAACTAAGAAGAAGAGTTGTTCCATGTATGGAATACTTTGATGAGTTGCATGTTAAAAATCTTTACGAAAAATGTTGGTTTTTCGTTTCATGTGTGCGTGCTGCTTTATATGTGATGAGCTAACGCATTCTATGTATCTTTATCTACCAGGATTTTGATCTTGGAGGGATTGGAATGAAATCACCATCAGAGGTAAAATCGAGCTTCCTACCAATTTTTCGGTCTGGAAGCTGCGCCGAGAAAGGACCGAAGCCATCTATGGAGGATGTACACATCTGCATAGATAACTTGCCTCAGTATTTAGGTGAAGTTGCAGATGTCCCTTCGCCTGGAGCTTTCTATGGGGTAAGTGGAAACTGAAACGAAGGGCGTATTTACTAACTTTGGATTGCAGATAAATACGTAGCGGTTAGAACTTTTTAAAGAAATACGAGTATATTTTTTGTAGAAAGAATATGACATAGACTAGACTGTATGCCTGTACTTGCTTTAATCATTGAGACAAAAATTTGGCATTACATGGACATTTGTTAGGGAAATTATGGGTCGAGATTGTATCATGTATTCATGTGTATATCGAAGATGGCTTCAACTATTTCTTTGTTAAGCACAATCTCATGCAGTTTTCCGCCAAATATCAACTATCCTTCTTTAGACCGTGATATATGAGCGCCTTTGACAAGTTGTACTATGGATCATTAGTATGATTTGAACTTGATTATGCCATCTCTTCTTGTCTCATTCTCTAAGTTTTATATGATTACTGAGTTGCACTTTTCATAAAGTAGGCATTTGGGATCAGTCATGTAGTTTTTCCCCTAATTTTAACTATCCTTCTTTAGATCGTGATATTTGAGTATCTTTGACAGGTGAAGTGCTCTGATGGAGCATTAAGACTCCCTTCTAAACTGCGACTTTTGCTCTACTTTCGTAGTTTTCTCTAATTATCAGTCACGTTTTACACGAAGCAGGTATTTGATGGCCATGGAGGTATAGATGCTGCATCATTCGTCAGGGAGAAGCTTCTTAAATTCATCGTTGAAGATTCTTTCTTCCCCATTTGTCTGGAAAGAGCAATCAAGAGCGCGTTCCTGAAAACAGATTATGCATTTGCTGATGATAGTTCCCTCGACATATCGTCTGGCACCACAGTATTGACTGCGTTCATATCTGGGAGGTAAGATACGCTACCGAGTTCATGTATGATTGTGTATAAATCGACTACAGAATCGTAAGGTTTTGTTCCGTTTGCAGAAAAATGATAGTTGCCAATGCGGGAGACTGTCGAGCTGTGCTGGGCAAACGCGGTAGGGCTGTTGAGATGTCGAGAGACCACAAGCCTAACTACACATCTGAAAAAATAAGAATCGAGAAGCTGGGAGGAGCTATATACGACGGCTACCTCAACGGCCAGCTATCCGTATCACGCGCCTTGGGCGACTGGCACATGAAGAGCCCGAAAGGGTCCGCCTCTCCATTGAGCGCAGAGCCGGAGCTGCAGGAGACGCTGCTAATGGAAGACGACGAGTTCTTGATCCTAGGGTGCGACGGCCTGTGGGAGGTGATGAGCAGCCAGTACGCGGTCACAATGGCCCGGAAAGAGCTGATGCTGCACAACGATCCCGAGCGGTGCTCGAGGGAACTAGTCAGGGAAGCGCTGAAACGAAACACTTTTGATAACCTGACCGTTGTCATTATATGCTTCTCGCCCGACCCGCCTCCTCGGATCGAGATCGCCCCCACTAGACTGCAGCGGAGTATATCGGCGGAAGGGCTGAATCTTCTCAAGGGAGCTCTGGAAGGCAACTTGTGACTGGAATGGTGGAGTTTTGGGTGATTGATTCATGGGGTTTTTAGTTCCTTTTCTTTGAGAATTTCTGCTAGTGAAGTATTGCTATATAAAGGGCATGAGTTTAACAACTAGCTTATTTAGCTGGTAAAAAGATGATTTCTCCAGTTGTACCTTAGCTTAGAGCCATGTTACCCTAATGAATCAAATTTATTTTAGTCTTATTTATTTATTTATCTATTTTATATTTTTATAATTGTTTTTAGTTAAATTAACTTAATCAACGATTTATTTGATTCACTAGAGATTTAATAAAAATATGCTAAAAGAATAAAAAAAGGAATCGAATCACGATTTATTCTTCCAAGTTTATGAAAACCTATGTTTCTTCGATGAAACTCTATGAATTCGCTATAGACTACTTTTCTCAATAATTAATATAAATAAAATGGGAGATAAGAAAGATGATGATGAAGATAATGTGTTTCTTTTCAAGTGTAAGTGAGAGTTAAAATGTGAGCTCAAGAATTCTGAAAAACACCAAAAGTAGGCATTTGGAGTGAAATTCACAACCTCTAAAAGCCTGACGGTCTCTTCTACCAAAACAATGCTACGCCCTGATTTTGCAGAGCAACCTCACACGGTTCCTAGAGTTCTTCGTTGCTGGTTTCATCATCAACTGTTTCCCCATTGCCACTGATAATAGAGAGGTTGTCAACTGAAAGTCCGAGCAAAAATATGTATAGAGTTGTGTATCATGAATATATATGATTTAGGTGTAAAGAATTACCTTGTCTGACTACAATATCTGCCGATGTCTTGGCATAGGACCTTGCTTACTTCTCCAGTGTTAACGGATCCTTTCTTTATCCTCTCTGAAAGCTGTTTCAGCAAATATGTATGTTATTCATGCGGAATATCTTTAAGAAAGGCAGAAAGAACACACATACACATATATATAGAAAGAGATGTTAGGATAAAGATTCACCTCATCTTCAGTTTCTTCCAGTAACCTATGTAAGAAAAAAAGCAGCAGAGATAATTACGCTCAAGCTTTATGTGCACCCGGACAACTGAAAAATATAAAGATCATGCCTGACATCCAAACTTTGAACAAGCTAAATATGTAAAGCATGTCTTTACCTTCCACAGAAAGATGAAATGTCTTTTGAATATGCACGAGCTTCTTGTTTATCTATCATAGAAATATTGAAGTACAAAATATTTGTCAGAAAATTATGAGAACCTTAGTAATTATACTAACAAGAAAACTGAAAGAGAGTTGCGAAGTGCAATTTCAATTTAATGAATGATAAGAAAACTATGAAGCTTGGATCATGAATATCGAACTTCAAGTTGGCTAAATTTCTTCCAAGTAAAGTGCAAGGGCATCACCGCAGACCCACATCAAGTAAATATCTCTAGCCCTACTTCTCTCTCCTATACTCTCTTCAATGCACAAAACTCCACTAAAAACCAAGTCTTGTCATGCTTTTGTTCTTTCTTCATTCTGATAAACCAAGTCAGACTATGTCAATCAGGTTCTACAGGTTCTATGAGTTTTGGTGCGACATAAGTAATTTGTTGTTGGAGATGACCATACCCAATGAATTGTGGATCTAAAATTTAGAATTAGCTGGCAGGCCCAACTTTTATGTTCTTTTTCGACAAAACAACTCATATTCAACGAGTTTTCTCAGATTTCTAAATCAAGAGAAGAGCTACTTTTTTTTTTAATACGATTCAAATGATTCTGACCATCAATCTCATACATCTCTCTTATTATCACTGTTTAACAAAGTGTTCGCAAATATTCCCTAACTCTAATTTGACATCTACCGGCTATGTTGTCAGCATCAATTTGGTTTGTTTCTAGGCCAACCATAATGTCTGATATGTAAGTTAACATTATCACAGTTTCTCTAATAGCATTCGTATCTCCATATGGATCTCCGAATGGGATTCCAGTTATCATGCATGCTTCAAACAAGCAGTCAATCTTTGGCAACAAGTGGTAAAAGCATAACATAATTAAAGTACCATATTTATTTTCCCAGTTCCCAGGCTTTTAGTATATATTCCATGTGGCCTCTGTGTGCAATGAAAGAAAAAAAGAAATGAGAGGAAAGAGAAGGCTTCAGTGATCACAAAAGATAATAGCACTTTCGGTATCAGATGTCAATGAAGTCATAGTAGGTCCTCGACTTAGCATTAAAAATGATTATCAGTTCAGTTATGAATCTTGGAGTTCAGAACAGAATTGGCTACGGATCATTCAAGCTAAGCTGAGCAATTATTATGTGGATCTCAGGTCTGCCCTTTCTATCCATAAAAATAATAACATGACGATTAAGAACTTCACCACATTAATACATCACAAATGTATTAATTCAACTCCGGACTGCCAGCCATGAGATCTTTATAATTGAGAATTGGCCCAGTACTGACCAGCAGATCATCAGAAGCAGCATACTAGTTCGCTTAGAAGTTAGAAGTAAAGTTTTTCCATATTTTTTGAAATTTTCTTCCTATAATTGACAAGTTACTGTACTACTGAGACTAAAATTTTAGGAGATCTGGCTAGAGTCTACGTGTTCAGTTAGTGTGGACTTAAGCAACTCAAAGACATCCAGTTAAAGAATGGCATAATGAGTTGGCAAAAAGAATTAAATGTGGATTTGTCAGACGAAGCTTGCGTACATACTAGTCTTAAGGTTATCCCAGTCCTTAACCTTGATCCATTGTCTGCTCGAATCCACCTGCCAATAACATAAACATAATAATTAACATCAGAGTAATGGCGTGACCAGTAGACTATTGATTTTACATCTACCATGAAAACGTTAAGACCATTACCAAGAAGATCACACCAAAGTTTTTGTCTGCATTTGTAGATTATATCGTGGCATTTCAAGAGGAAGGGAAAGGAGGGCGTACCTTCTCCAAAGTATAATCCTGCATGTTTTCACAGAGCCCATCAAGAAGTTCAACAACTCTCAACTCACTGACTCTGTTGGAGAAAAATAAGGAAGCAATAAATTTGAGCATTAGAGACAATACAAAAGGAGCCACTATGAATTAGAAGAATTTCATTACCCCTAATACCTGTAGTCTATTAGCTTCCCTTGTCGCTGACCTTTAGAGTCCAAACGGTGTCTCATGTCCAAATGATTTCTCGGTTTTTCCTGCACACGACACAAATCAATTTTACATTCCTTATGAGAACTATCACCGTTGCGAAGTCATTTTCAAATGAATTAGCCAATATAACATTCCAAAAACAAAAATGCAGCTACTTAAGCTCTAATCAGCCTCCTAGTGATATATATAGTTTTAATCCAACTTCGATTGCTTCAATACATCTGCGCACATTGTCACATTTGCAATCATCATCTCAAGAACAACAAATCATAGATGAACAAATTTAACTTTCAGACTAACAAGTCATAAATATTCGGTTGAAAAATCTCCATTTTATCCATTCAACCCTAACCTAAACCACACTATTTCAGTTCTCAGAAGTTCAATATTCAATTACTTGAAACTGAATGCCGCATGATTTTAGCCAAAAATTGAAAACATAATTGCTTACAAAACGATTACACAGAAAATTACATTTGAGAGTCCGCGCTCCAGCTCCATCTGCAAAACAACAAAAACACTCCCAAATTAAACAACCAAAAAAAAAAAAAAACAATTGAAATTTTGAGATTCAAAGAAGAAAAAAAGAGTTACATACAGCAATTGCGTTGCAGGCGGCGCATTTATCGTCAATTCCATAAGCTGCAGCCGCGAAAATCGAAATAGTGATTAACAGGACTGAATTCACGTTGAAATTCGCCATTTTTGCGCTGAAGTTCCTTCAGCTTGTTGATCTCCGCAGATAATAAATAAGTAGAAAAATAAATGCACTAGTGCCACGTGAGCACAGGAGTGTGGTGTTATGTCCAATAAGATCGAGCCATTTGGCAAGTTTTTTTGTCTTTGTCGGATTAAATATAAATAGTTGGGCTGCTCATAAATGGGCTCGGCCCAAAGAAGTCATGTATACCTAACTCTTATGGTGTTCGGAGGTCGTTAATTTATTGTGCTTCTATGTGGAAATTGAAATTGACTAACCTAATTAATTCTTTGTACAATTTTATTTTTAATATGGTATCTCATTCTTATTACTACAGAAATCTTAAATACAAAGCACTTGGTGATCATAACAAATAAAAATACCATTCATGAGAAGAAAAAAAATGTTTCTTGGTTTAGATTTTCCAAATATATTATCCAAGTAAAACTGTAAAAATGTGGAGAAAAAAATACAATGTATTTATTCACCTTCCAAAATCGACCATATTAATTAAAGTGGAATTAGCTGGGCTATCATAGGCAGATTTTCCTCCTTCACCAAAGGAATGGAAGCGTTAATATACTCCATTATTTAATGTTTTGAATAACCTTAGGTAGAAAATAAGGGAAATGATTTTTTGACATAATGTCTCTATGTCATAATACCTCTATTTTTATTTTCCATAATTATATTTTATATTTTGACTAATGCATCCTTATGCTATTTTGGATAGAGACAAATTAATTAACAATAACAATCAATCCCTAAAATTATGGAAATCAAATTTAACTCAATTGATAAATAAATTAAATCGTATATAAACTTTGATATATAGAAAGTAGGCTATGAATATTCTAATAGACTTCTCATTTCTTTTTCATTTAATTTTTGCAA
>JAYDZE010570646.1:0-11899 GCA_034509125.1 Monilaria moniliformis
AATGGTATTAAAATGAATTTTGAGCTAGAAAGATTGGGAGGGGAAGGATAAAATTGTAAATTTACATTTTAATCTATAAAATAATCTAGGCTATCAAACACTCCACTTATTTATATCTTGGTTTTAATCTTATCTATCAAACAACAACATAAATTTTATCTTAATTTTAATCTTAATTCTTATCTTGGTTTGTATCATGGTTTCTTTATCTTATCATATCTTAGTTTGCTATCAAACAAGCCCTTCGTTTCGTCTAAGTTTTTGTTGCGTCTTCACGGCGTCGCTTTCTGGGCTACATATCTGTTATCTTGCCTGCACCATTGTACTGATGTTCTTATCTGATTCACAATTCTTTTTGCCGCAATTTCTTGGTAATGGACTTTCGAGGCTAGATCTGTTGTCTTGCCATTGTTGCTACACTTGATATTACCATCGGATTACCAATTCTCTTGGCGCAATTTCCTGATAATTTCATTGACTGAGAATTTACATGGGGTTTAACTAGAGAAATCAAGAAAAGTGCTTGAGGCATGGTTCCACTTTGATTGAGAAATAACTATGAGAACATAAAGAGTAAAAGAACTTTTGCAAAGCATTGACACTAGTGTAATCTGACTTTGACAATCTCACTTACTCATGGCGTCTTCTTTGCTACTCAACTGCAAACCCTTCACTCCAAATCATCCTTCAAATGCCCATTGCTCCACCGTCCAATAACAACTTCATCTTTACAAAATCACTTGTTTCGTGTTGGAGTTGGAGAATGTCATGTGGAAAAGTGAAGTATTCAATTTGGGGCTATATGTTATAGGGTAAAATAATAAACGCATAATTTTTATTATTCTAACTATAAATAGAATCATCGTGACTTATGATCCTAGAGGAGCACAAGTTAAAAAAGTGAGCTCTATGATATCTTATCTACTAGAACCCGATGAATATGTGGAGCAAGAAAAGAGCATAGATCCTTACAAATGCATAATATTTCAACAATCTAAAAACAGGTTGCTGAGTACGTACACTTATGTGGCTGAAGAGGTTCATAGTGAGTGATCACATACACATAGTTGGTTGAACACATAATACCATTTTATTCTTAAGATATGCTATTACAAATATCTCTCACCCATCAGCTACAAGTTGCACATTATTCACTTTTACACCGTCACTCAAGATTATATGATATCTCTGTAAAGATTGAGACCAGTGGTTGTCTTAACATGAACATGTACAATAACTTTTTCTAAATACAAGTAACTACTTATATTTTTCGTCATATCTTGAAATTATACCCCAACAGCCTCAATTCTTACTTGCATTCTACCAACTAAACTCAAACACGATTAAATACTACTAGTGTAAAAAAAAAAGACATCGGATAAGAATGTCGTTGGATAAATCTTTTGTTATTGAATAATTTAACTTAAGAATAAGTTAATATAGATCTTGACATGATAAAAAACATGATTTAAGAATTATAAATTTAAAATGAAACACAAATGTATTTTGTTAAATTTCAAAACATATTTCATAATATTGGTTAAAGTGAACTTGATTTTTCCAATTCATTCATATATTATTATTTATATTAGTAAAAATCTAATGCATATATATATATATATATATATATACTCCCTCCGTCCACCAATTACAGTCTCATTGGTGGATGACACGGATTTTAATGCAAAATTGGTAAAGTAAGAGAGATAGGGAGAAAAAGTGATCGAAGAGAGAAAAAGTATGAGAGAGATGAAGAAAAAGTGGTTGGAGAGATAAAAAGTGGTGGGTCCTAGTGGTATAAGTTGTAAATAAATTGATGTTTAGGGGTATTGTATTGTGAGAAAGTTTCCATAAATAGAATGGGACTACTTTTGGTGGACGGACCAAAATGGAAAAATGAGATTATTTTTTGTGGACGGAGGGAGTATTAAATATAAATTGAAGGGTTAATTTTATTTTATTTTTATAGTTATCACTTTTATCAAAATTATTATTGAAGTGTCAAATCAGTTGTCAAACAAAACGAAAGAATATGTAATAGTTGCACCTAAAGCAAATCTATCGGATTTTGGGTTATGGGCTAATCGGGTGCGGGCTAATCGGGTGCAGGCTAATCGGGCCAAAATCTTATCGGATTATAAATTTTTAACTCGAACCGTTTAAAATTAGCAGGTTAAACGGACCAAAACAACGAGTTAGGGATACATTGACATTCCTACTTTTGAGAATTAATAAGTTAAATTCACCCCGCATTTGACGGAATATGGAAGAAGCAGGATTGGCTCCTAAACGGAGCGACGTGTAGGAAAAACAACCAAGCATTGGTGGCAATTTAATAGCCGGATAAAATCGGCTCGGCTCTCGATCAAGCCGTCAGCTAAAACTTTCCGTTGAGCAAAAAGCGCTTATGGGTGCATGCGCCGTCAATCTCCAGTGTCGGCTTGAACGGATTGAATACTGAGTCGGCTAAGGTGTCATTTTCATTGATGACGTAGGAAGCTGCGAATTGTGCAAGATTATAGTACTAAATATTCACTTCTATGCTAGTTTTGAAAGTTTAACAAAAATCATGTTATTTCTGGATTATTTTTTTTACTATTGGACAACTTTTAATAAAAAAAATTGATTTTATTTTATAAGACACCCATGTGTTAAGAGAAAAATGATCTAATCCTCTTAATAAATTAAAACTAGCTAAATACATTATTCTAAAAAAGTGAAAATTAATATTTATATTAAAAAGTGACAATTGTTATTTGAACCTACTTTCTTCACCTTATGTATATTATAAATGTTTCATTAAAGTCATAATCTTACAATTCATTGTCCTTATTTTATTTTTGTATGAGCTTGGAGTCGAGAGTTAGATATTCATTTATATTGATTGAATGATTGAAGATCGCAATATGAGTTGTCCCCGTGTTATCAATTTTATTACTGTATGTTCACAATTGCAATTCGAACAATTGAAAATCTCTAACTCTATTACACTAACTCCCAATTCAATCATTTAGCCAATAGATGTGTAACATCAAAGCTAGCAACATATGAGGACAATCACACAATACACTTCAAAAGTTTTTTAATTAATTTTGAGTTTCGGTGTTAAATAAATGGATGTTTAAATCTTAGATGGAACTCATGCAGACATTTAGAATGAAACAAATTAGTATTATAGCGAGGTCCAAATTTGAATTACGATTCCAATTATTATTTTTTATTCTAAAAAACTATTCCCTCCCACCCTCCATTTCCCCATATGAGTCATACCGATCATTCAAGCAATTGCTAAATACAAAAGGATTCCAAATTCCAACCAAAAAAGTATCTCTGCGAGCATGAAAGAAAATGTCCAAATTGGCATCTGTTTACAAATGTGATAACATGTCGCGTGAGAAACAATATTATATACATATATCAAAATATTATTATTAGATATATATTAAAATAAAATACTGGATATAGTTACAAATAGTGTACAGCAGGTACCAATTTTGCTCTCCTTTTTTATCCTTCCCTCCCTCCCTCTCTCTAAAAGAGAAGAATTTTTTCTCTCTATCTCTCTCCGCAGCTATACTAGTACTTCACCACATATTCACACGCACATGCGTACGTATATTCACCGAGCCTGAGAGCCACATAATTTGCTTTATTTGTTGTTGTTGTTTGTACGTTTTTTTTTTTAATCACCAACAACTTTTTCTCAGTTCGATTTCGGTTTATTATCGCCGTGAAGCTATCTCTTCAACTACAATGGTTCAACTTTGGTTTTTGGGGGTAGATCTTGATAATTAAGTGACAAGAGAGGTAAAATTCAGCAGACGTCTATTATTTTGTTTAAGATATTTGTTTATTATTACGTTTCTGCAAGTATATCATGTTTTGCAAGCTGTGTATGTTTAGTGCTTGTCGTGGAGGAATATTTTCGTGGCGTATGGACTGTATGTTTCTCTCTCTCTCTCTCTCTCTCTCTCTCTCTCTCGTACTTCTAATTTTGAACTTTCAATTTGGAGATTTGATTATGAGAATTGAAGATATCATGGTATATATTAAATAGCGCATTAGTTGCTTTGGTATTTCATATTTACGGGACTGGTCTGGGATTTGTGTTTCTTTTAGTTTAATGTGGAAACGGAAATTCTGATAATGTTATAGGTTTGTTGTGTTTCTAACTAGATCGCGTATTATGATGAATAAATGTGATATGCTTTCTTTTGTTCTTGCATATTCTTAGTTTTGGTAAATTTACGTGTATTGATACGGGTTTTGAGTTTTTAATTGCTAATTCATTTTCTTTTCCGATGGTTGTCTTTTTTAGTTTCATTTGCTGGGCTAAAATTGCTTTAATATATATTTGATGAACTCTGAACTCTGAAGGTAGAGGTACAGTCCAGTCCTTGTGAGCATGTCTAAACAAGTGGTGCAGCCGATGAATGATAGTACGGGGAAGAGTAGGGAAACTATGCAATCTAATCAGCCTGTTTGGATGGCTCATTGGATGAGGACATCCAGTAATGCAACAGCATATCAGAGACGAGATGACGGTGCTTGTGGGGATAAGGATATTGACCTTGTGTCTAGGGATGATCATACGAAAATGGAGGCTTCTAGGTCTGCCAAAGATCCTCAGAAAATAGAGGGCGATACTGGAAGTTGTAGAATTACTTCAAAAGGCTTTGGCAATGAGGAATTGTGCAATGCTAAAATGAAAAATGGCCAATGCCCCGATGAAATTCATGCAAGAAGGCCAAACATTGATCAAAACCTTGGTCGTGGCGATGCCATTAACTGTAAGGGTGGAATTCAGTTATCCTCTGGGGTTCTAGCTGCAGAAGAAAATTCCTCAAGAGAATATTGTTTCATCAGTGAAGGCACTTCAAAGAAACCTGTTGAGTGGGTGAAACCACATTTTTCTGCCAATGAAAGAAGTTCTTCGGCTTCAACTCCTTCCCATGAAAGATTTGTTCGACCTCCAACACATATAGTGCCATATCATGACCATGAAAGATACAAGTTTGACAAAGGGAAAGCTGTGATGCGCCCATCGATAAGTAGACCTTCCATTGTTCCCAATACTCAAGTTCCAGAGATAATTGGGCAAGAAAACTGCCAGAAGCACTCCCAGTCAGCAGATATAATTTGGGATAACCATCATCGGATGAAATCTGGTCAAGGTTGGTTCCAAAGGATGCAGAACTGTTCACATATTACCCCATTGCCTCCAAGTCAATGCATTGCTCCGGAGAAGAATGAACAGAAGGCGTCATGCTATGACTGCTACCCTTTCCAGAATCTTCCAAGCGGTGTTCACGAGACAATGAGAATATGCACTACTGTGGATTCTATAGAAACCACACCCACACCTGGAGGTTTTCCTAAGTTATCTCAGACAACTCACAATCTGTTAATCACAAAAAAGACTAATATCAGTGTATCTGAAGAAACTGATGCTTTTAGAAGGTTAATTGCTCAAATGAATGGAAACTCATCCAGTGATCCATTCCATGGTCAAGCTAATAGAGGAGTGAAGCTTCAACCAATTAGTTCTTCCAACAGTGAAGGGCATGGAAATGTAGGGGACATTGGTATTCCAACTTCTAAGGTTGCTACAAAGAATGAATCATCAGCTGAAACTGACACCTTGGTTATGGACATTTTTAAGGAGGAGAGACCAAATTCCGGTAAGTATATACACTTCTTCTTTCAAGATTTTATTATTATTATTGTTGTTGTTGTTGTTGTTATTATTATTATTATTATTATTCAATCAGCGTAGTTTATTATTTATAAAAAATTATGTTTTTGTCATATAATATTCAGAAGACCCATATACCCAAGCATTGCTGTTTATCTTGATGTGGTATTTAAATATAACATCTATTGTTATAAAATTGTTTTACTTTGTGAGAAAAGTCTTTTTATTAAGCTGTTTCTCTTTTCCTTGCTGTAGGTGTAAATTCTACGCAGTCAACCAAGGTAATATTGCCAATAAAGCTTTTTTTTTTTTTTTTTTTTTTTTGTGGTGCATTTTAACTATCTAGCATACTGTTACATAGTTTAGATTAATCATTCATCCAGTGTACCATTTTATGCCCACTTTTGCAGCATGTCTATTGTTCTGCGATTTTTTGATAATTTGCATTTTAATAGCATATGAAGCTTTCGGTGTTCAATCCCTTGAGAGCTCTACTTCTTAGAACACTAGATCATTGGCCAGCAGTCAATCATGGGGATTTTGCAATGCATATATTCGTTATTTTCACTGTTTCAACTTGATAGTGCTATAGGATAGATTCCCAGCCACTTTAAGATCTGCATAGCACAGACAACTTAAATAATTAATGGTGTGCCTGTCAAAACAACTGACGAGAGAGATTTTGTGTCTTCCTGTAAACTTCTTGTTTTCTTTTGGTTGTTGAATATATGATACAGTTGACAGTCCTAACTCCAGTTGTTGCTAGAATATCCAGGTAAAGTGTTAATCACTGCTAATTAAATATTGTGTAAGGGGGTGATTATCCTGCATGAATAAAATGATCAATGATTTCCATTCTCTCCTTGCAGCAGCTCATCCTCAAAGCCAAACATCTGTATTACCTTTGTAACATAAGACTATGATTGTTGTTTTACCTGGTGACTGAAAATATAGTGGGATGACAAGGAATAAGTGAGTGTATGATAACACCCCCACCATGTCTAGTCTGCTAGATTCCTGATTGCCTAGCTTTAGCTCTTATTATTTTTATTACTGTTAGTTATATTATATAATCTTGACTTGCACTTACCTGTTCTTAATTTGTTTCGAGTAAGGTGATAATTTGTAAGTTGCCTTATGGGTTACAGAGACAAGCTATTATCTGGTGAGTTAGTATATCTAATATGTTAGTATTAGTGGAAATCATATAGAAATTTGATAAATATGGGTCCCACTTCAATTAAATAAATGCCTTAGTTTGAAACTGAGGATTATCTAAATGATGAAATGTGGTGATGTTTTTTGTTAAAAATGGGAAAACAAATACATTTTTGGTGTTTTAAGTTGTGGTCCTTGTGGATAAGGAATCCCAATGAACCTCTTTTGGGTACACAGAAGTCTAGTGTTCCAAGACCAAAGTCATTGGAAGTTTAACCCATACATATGCAGATTAATGCATTTTGCACATATGAGTTGAGGCAGAAATAGGTTATATGCTTTGCTTGGCTTTCTCCAAGATTTCTACTTGTTTTTTGCATAGACATGTTTCAGAAGCTGGTTTTTACTCTACTCCCCAACTATTCTTTCTATCCCGTGTTTGTAAGTCTTGTATGTACAGTTACATGTGGTGAACATAACATTATGGATGAATTCCAGATTCTCAATTTTGACAATAACCTATCACCTTGGATCGATGTTGCATCCTCAAGAGAGGTTGGGCGTCGTTGGGCAAGCTCTGGGCTACCAGCAGTTGCAAGTTCATCAGAGGACGTCCCTACTTCCTCAAGAACTCAAAGTTTGGAGATGGACATGCTATTGTCCCAAGCTGAGCAGCCTAAACTGAAATCTACTCCAAGTGCCAGATGGGTCAAACGTCTCAAAAACTCATCTGATTGCTCTAGTCAAGGCACAAAGACCTTGAACTTGGCTGAAAGTTTTTCTCATGAAAAAAAGAGAGCGTTTTTCAGAAGTATACCCAACAAAGGCATCATTAGCTCAGAACCAACTCCAAAAGAGCACCATGGGGAAGAAACATTTTTGTCAGATGGAAGTGGAAACTCCTTGAAGGAAGCTGAGCACTTGTCAGCAGACCTACCAAATAAGAGCAAGGAGTTGTTGCGTTCACATGTTTGGATAAAAAGGTGGCTCTGTAATGGGTCGCAGATTTCCCAAAAGAAACCTGAAACACGAGTAGTTTGTGAGCCACAAGAGCTGAAATCGTCAATGGATGACCTCCAAAAGAAGCAGTTCCCCAGCACTGCGGCTATAGCACTGACAGGGAAGTCTATGAACGGCTTCCAGTCCTGTGAGCTTCAGAAGAGGGGCTCTTTGACCGTCTGGAAGACAAACGCTATCTAGAAGGACACCAACCACATTTTGCTTCATGGAATTCTATCACTTGGTTTTCTATATGCAGAAGATTGTGACCAAATTGTCCTTTGATCAAGCATTGGTTCTTGGTTGCCACTGGTCACTGGAACGCATTTCTGGTGCCTCCCCTAGTTGTAAGTATGCATTCGGCATGTGATGTAAAAGGAATGATGTTAAGCAATATGGTGGACTGGAATGGAGGGGGTAGCTGTGAGACTTACCGCACTGTTGTTTATACTCAGAAAGGTATGGTTTTACTAATAAGAGAACGCTTATTAAGTATGGTGTCTTTCTCCCACATTGGACAAATTGTATCTTAACTTACCAGAGTCAGCATTTAACTGAGATGAACTTGAAGTTTGATACATTTGTATAGTTATCATGTAATTAGACAATTAAGACACTATGTGAGAGAGACGGAGACAGAGAATTGGTCGAATCATTTTGACGAGTAGGAACAAGCCCATGCAACCAACAAAAAACCTGAAAAAAATATTTGGGAAATAGAGCGGAACCAGCCCTTAAACAAAATAACCGAAATTGCAGTTTTACCCTTAATCTCAAAATTTTCTATCATAATCGTTCAAATTCTTAATCAACACTAGGAATTTCTAAACCCCTTTCCTCTTTAAAATAATTAGACTAGCAAACTTACAAAATCAGTCATTGATCAGGCAATATAATTATTAATCAATGTAGAACTTCCGGTGGAAATTCAGAAAACCCTACGCCCACATATCTCGAATTTTGGGCAGGGGGCGAGGCACATACCCAAAAGGCCACAAAAAAATACAAACCCCATGCGAACAAGCCAGCATTTCATTCAAATAACCAACTGCAGAACTAAAAGAAAGCGATGGACCAAAAACATGGAATAACATCAAATGAGAAACGTCACTTTTAAAGAATTCAACAATTGTATGCTCAGGTAATAACATATAGTAAAAAGTAGACAACCGAAGCATAATATCTTTCAGTGTTCAAACACAGCATAAATAGTTAAAGAAACAGAAATCTAATTTAAAAAATCCATACGGAGCTCCCCCAATACCATGAAATTACACCTAGGTATTGGTTGCCCTGGTGTAAATTTGCTGGCTTGCATGAGCAGAGACCATTCTGATCAAACCTCTTGCCATCAATTCTCTGATGGCCTTCCTCGCAAGGGATCCACTAATCTGTTACATGAACAAACAGCTAATCAATAAACATCATCTTTACAATCATCTAAAAAAGATAGCTATTACTTTAGTAAATGCTCCAGACCAATATTGAAAACTTGAAACATACAAAAGAAACCCAAAGCATCCACTCAAGCAGAACAGAAAGGCAATCCGAAAAATATCTCCATGGTCAAATCATATAATAAGCAAATATGCTTCGCTATTGAATTGGGGTTACATATTATAAAACTCGAGTAGCTCAATCTATCAATCAACCAATAAACAAGAAATGCTAGAACACGTGAAATGCCATACCAGTCATGACATAAATGCATCTAGAAAAATCCTACAGATCGCAGCTAGTTAACTGGCATGAATTTAGAGAACAAACCGAAAACACTAAATAACCATATATCATCAAACCACACAAAATACAAACAACAATATTGGCAGCATATCTTCACAACCCCAGCACGACTCACAAGCGACGCAAACAGGACGATGGTAATCTAAAAGACGATGGTAATCTAAAACTACCAGGCATATCAATGGTGAGAATAAATTACCCTGAGACGATCAGAGAGAACGGAAGGAGTGATGAGCTTGTACTTGGGCGCCTCCGTCAGCAGCTTATCGTATGTGCCCTTATCGAATAAAACCATGTTGTTCACCTTTTCTTTTTGCTTTCCCTTGCTCCACTTCTGCAATAATTACAATTCCCACAACATTTCCAACAAAATCAGATATCCGTTTCGCAAGCAGAGATACCAAATCAAAAAACACTCGAACGAAAACGTCGAATAGATTGACTATAACCTTCTTCTTCTGCTTGCCACCGCCGGACTTGGCCGGCTTCGATGACGGCGGGGGAGCCTTATCCTTCTTCGGCGCCTGCAAATCTCAAAAATAAGAAACCGAATCAGCAATCGGCGGACGGAATTCAGTGCTGGTAAGAGAAGAGCGAGGTTGAGAGCGGCGGCAACGTACCATGGCTGAGGTGGTTGCGCGGCGGTGGATATTTGATGAGTGGCGAGTGCGGATTTGGGTTTGGAAGGAGGAGTTAGGGTTTTATTTGTTTTCCCAAGGGATTTAGGGTTAGAGATGGGCCGGTAAAAGTGGTTAATGGGCTTTGACGAGCCCACTAACCACATGCACATGCACATGCACATGCACATGCTGCTGCATTTATCAATTTCAATTTTCAAATCAAAATATGGAATTGAAGCCTCTTAATTTAATTTGAAACAAAATTTTGGAATTGAGGCCTCTGTTTCAGTAATTGGGTCTACGAACTATTATAGCGGTCATAAGTGCCCAGTTTGGGTCGACTTATTTTTTGGGCTACATCGGATATGCGTGAATGTTTTTCATAAGAAATTTTTGGGACATGTGAAAATGGTAGAGAGAGCATGAATGATAAACGACATGGTGTTTTGGGTAGTTGGGCTTTATTATCCAACCACTTTTTAAGCCCATTGGAGAGCAAACGTCTTGTTTTTTTAGTTCAGATTGTCGAATTTATTTGATCCAATCATATCATAATATATGAAATTTACTTTGGAAATTACAATCTTCTCTGATTAATAAATTATATAGTACAGCTTCCCTTGTGAGTGAATATATGAAAATTTGAGGAATTGGGTTTTCTTCTTCCTAAACGTAGCTATGGGAAAAATTAAGGTCTTATATGCATGAAGAAAACCGTGACACAATTACTTTAATTGCAAAACTATTATGTGTTGTTCTACTTTTAATTCATGACTTTCAACTATAGATTCACCCATTTCACCCACTAGTTTGTCCAAATTATTTATTGCTTATGACTTTTTTAGGCCTTGTAAGTGCATCATGGACACTACAGCCCACATGAATATGCCTAATTATATTTTATTGTTGAAAAGATGCTTAACCATTATTATAAACATAGTGTGAAAAAAGACTGAAAAAGAAAATTTGGAGAGCATATTTTTCCAATGGAATCCAACTGAAAAATGCCTTCATCCACCGTGTACATCTTCTTTTTTTTTCAAAAATAAAATAAAATTATTATAACAAAGTGAAACATGCAGCCACTACTTGTTGGTGCATAATGGGTAAACCCTGGTCTTGTGTAATAATCTGCAAATCACATTAATTGCATTAGACTATCTGCAACTGACCGATAATAATAAACTCGAACTAGAAAATGTTGGTTGACAATTTAGTACTTACTCTATTGATTGGATCACTTGAGTTGCGCATGTATCAGCATATCCCTAATGTCACACAAGAATCTTATGATTTTGTAACAAAAAGACAACGAATATGTGTGTGTTGTTCCAATACTTATTCACAGAATATAGCTAGACTTAGTAGTCAATTAATAATAGAGCAACTAGGTTATCTTTTACCTGTATCCTTATCTCTTCCGTAATGCCTTTTCAGAAGCATATACATTCCTCAAAAAATAATATGTCACGTACATATGTTTCATATTTTAATAGAAGCATATTATCCTGTAAGATCTTAAGATTAAGATTTACCCTAACGTGCATAAACTCCAGATTTGGAAATGTATCATTTTCTTAAGAGCGAAGTAGCACACACTTATAAGAGCATCCTTATCCCAGCCCCAAAAAAACCAGCCACAACTCAATTTTCGGCTGCCACGTCAGCATTTTACTTTTCAGCC
>JAYDZE010570657.1:0-11897 GCA_034509125.1 Monilaria moniliformis
GTTACTGCGGCCGAGCTTCTACCCTTAGTCCGGACTGAAGTACTGCCGAGGTGAACTTAGTGCCGATCTGTATTGTTCTGCTTTGTCTGGGCCGATCTGCGATGTAGTTCCCTGTCGAGCTGCAAGTATGAGTTCGGTCATCCTTTGGGCTGGACTGAGTTGGGCTTTAGGGCCGAACCGATTACTATTGGGCTGGTCTTGTATTGGGCCGAAGGCCCATATCCTACCATATGGAAAAATCATACTTCAATCACTTTTTTTTTTTAAATCTTAAGTCATCATATATACATAATAGACATGTTTAATCCTCTAACTGAATCAATAAATCAGATGAATGAAATTTCTTTTTCTCTTTTCTTTTTATCTTTCGTGCAACCAATAGAGAGAGAAAACATGCTCCATCTTACAGAGGGTAAAAAATGCTTAATAAATTTGCTCGATAATATAATTACTGTGAAGGCCATTAATGTGAAGTATATATTCCAGTAGTAAGTTAAATAATATCTAAATTATGTCATATATTTAAATTTGTTCTATGATTAATAATGTCAAACTAAATATAATAACTATACCCGAATAATATTTTTTGGATTGTATATATATAATTGGTACAACGAAAAAGAACTATAGATAACTTTTAAGAACAACTAGTGTTGTTAAATATTAAAAGATATAGACAGACCTGTGACTAGGTGAGCTTTGTTATAGTAGTAAGAAATTAGTTGTGGAAATTAGAAGAGAACAATAATACAGGGTAATGGATGATTTAAACGCACCTCGAAAATGGATCTCCAAACATTGTCAGCCGCGGTGGCAGAGTTGGCATGAACATCCCAATAAGTTTCGGGGATGTCGACAATGTCCTTGAATGTTCGGTCACTATGCTCCAAGAATTTTACCCGGTCGTATAGTGCGTCCCATGAAAATCGACACCCAAATTTCTATTCGATGGCAACTTCTGCCTGTAATAAAAAATGGCTTGGGATGATGGTGCCTTTCCAATTTAAATCAGTTTTAATTCTTAAGATCCTGCTCAACAACAACGAGTCAATTTCAGGAGTCCATTGCTGTTGGTAGAAGAAGGTGCTTGGGGGGGGGGGGGGGATATTGTGAGCCATAGCTAAAGGGGTTCGTGGTTGTGGATTTGGCTTCAGAAAATTTTGTTTTTGAGTGTTGGACCGACAGTGTCAATTTTTTAATTGTGTTTGTCTAAGCTTGAGCACATTTTATGGGGAAATTGGGGTATGAGCTTGTAATAAACAGGGAATGTAATGGCAGAAAATAGCTTGACGGGTCAAACATGTTAGATAAAAAATTATCAACTAAATAGTGTCAATATTTGTTGTGGTGTCCATATTTTTGTCAAGGTGTGGACTAATGCAGATTGAGTTTGACATGAGGCAGCTTTCATCACTACCAATGGGTTGAAATAAAATCGAATCCAAGGCCTCACAATAATTGATTCATTTCCACACTTTTACGTGAATGACTTTTGTTTTTTGAAGGTAGATATTCGTTCACGACACGCATACAATCACCATACAACCACTTTAGCAACATTGACCAAAACAACAATGATACAGAAGCTGTATTATCGATTGCAAAATAATAATAAAAAATCAACATGAGTTTTTGAACCAATGCGTCGACATACCAACATGACAACTTTAATTAAGGCAGCTCATAGCCATTCACTAATAGAGCAATGTTTAGACAAGCTAGTGAATCCAAGTTAGGGTACAAAACAAAAGGCAACATGGTTATCTCAATACAACGCACCAGTCTACTACAACTTGCCTATCACAACACCTAGTAAAAACAATAAAAATGCCATGAAAGTAAAAACAATTCTCCACTGTGTGACGGAATCTAGGCAAAGGCCATGAATGATAGGGGTTTGTTGCATTGTTCTTCCCTTTACCACACGCACGGTCTAGTACATGTTTTTGTGTTTCACGTCCTGTGTTCATGTTCCTGAAACATAAAATACGGCAACAAACGATCAATGCAAGGAGGTTTGTAGCATAGGCATGAATATAATGCAAAACACATTTGCAAGTTGGTAATCATTGTCACGTATGCATGAACTCGAAGCGCACATGATTCCACATAGAGAGTGCTAGATCATCCATCTTCCGATTCCATTCCAATGTAGGGTCCACGCTATCCACAAACTCGATGTTGTCATGCTTCTCTTCAATATCATTATTGCACGTGCTAACTCCAACAGCTCTTCAATTGGATCAACATCCATCTCCCTGCGAATAAAATTATGGAGCAAGAAACAAGCCACGATCAATCTAGTTTGAACTTTGATCGGGTAGTATGTTGCACTCCGCAAAATACCGCAGCGTATATTCATTACGCTGAAAGCACGTTAGATTACATTTCGTGCCTTAGTATGCCGCATGTTGAATATTGCCTAACTGAATCAGGACCCCATTCTTCCAAGTGGTATTGTACCCCTTTGTATGGTGTCAGGAAACCTTCGTTATTAGAATAACCATTGTCGCACAAATAATAATTTCTTAAAAAAAATGGATTTGAGATGTATACACTATCATGCCTATTTCATGCCTACCGTTTTGAAGGCTAGCGCATCGGCGACGTCCCTCAGTTGAGCTCTCCTCGTCTTTACAAAAATCCAACATTTCACTTGCTTCGAGTCCGTGACTGACTCGTCTTCAGTTGTTGCGGCAGTCTCCTCAAAGAATGTGGAATCGGTGCTCTTAGCTGGGGAACTCCCAATTGATGCAGTCTCTGAGGTTTCAGCAGTCATTGGCTCCTTTCATTTTCTCTTGCGTTCATCGGCCAAACGTCTCGGGCTGCTGAGCGCGGCTTCTATGGCGAGTGTATGGGAGTCCTCTTACTCTACACTGGTTTAAAGGGTTAGGCTCCGGTGTCTCCTCCTGGACTTCATGCTCCTTGGTTTTTTGCTCATTCTTCTTCTTACTTTTCTTCTTTTGAGGGATTTCTTGAATTGTGACGTGGGTGATGTTGTTGATTGCTCCACTTCTTCGGGTGTCTTTCTCCTTTTGGCTAAGGGAGTTGTTTCGAGAGTGTTTGAAAAAGGGGCGAGTGTTTGCAGTTGGGGTTTTCTAAGCCTTCTCTATTTTTTTCTCTTGGAATTTCTCTCGGGATTTCTTGAAGGTGTGGAATGGTTAAATAAAGGGGATCTCTGGCCCTTTAAAAGGTGGTGTGATGGCTCGTCCAATAGGTTTTCTCTGTGGACTCAGACAGGCATCAATCATGAAGACACCTTTCGAGCTGGCCTGAGGGTACGTGGGTACTCTCCCTAGCCGTTGATTATTTTCCAGATTTGGTGGCATATCTCTTGCCCTTTAATCTTGACTGAATTGACCATACCCCACTGTTGCACTTTTTGAATTTTAAAATTCAAAAATTTATTTCCCTTTTTAAACGTTGGCTTTCTGAAACACCCTACTTCCACGTGTCACCTGCGTGGAAATCCAACAACAACAACAAAAAAATAAAATAAAATAAACTGAAATTAAAAGAGTTTATTATATTTACAGAAGACTTTTCAGAATTGTCTCCAGATGTTCTTGATTTCGACATGTGAACTGCCCAACTTGAGACATCTGGGTCTATTGGCATTTCAAGTAAGTAGGGAAGGTGTGTATAGCGGGATTTCTTCCACTATACACATTTCAGACGTCCTGATGAAGTGTTTCAGTCTTTGACCATTGACGATGAAGGGCTCAGCTCCTTCCCCCAATCCCTTGATCTTGATTGCTACATTATCTCTGACTCTTGTGACCTTAAATGGCCCCTTCCATTCGGACTTCGCTTTTCGGGCATTAGCCTAAGTCGGGATTGGAATAGTAGCACGAGTTGGCCTACTTTAAACTCCTTCTTTCTAATGTTCTTATCATGCCTTAACTTCATTTTTTCCTTGTACCATATGGCTGCCTGATATGCTTCCAATCTCAATTCTTCCAGCTCTTAAAGTTGCAGTTTCCGCTCCTGCTCACACTTTTTGATTTTCATATTGACTTGACGAACTGCCCAATAGGCCTTGTGCTCCAACTCTATGGGCAAATAGCACATGCATCGTCAAGTTTCATGCTCCAATCCTTCCTAGAAATTCCCACTGTTTTCTCCAAGATATTCTTGATTTCGCTGTTAGAGACTTCAACTTGTCTGTTAGCTTGAGGATGATATGGGTTGGACAACTTGTGGTGTACCCCATACTTCTTTGGTAGACCTTCAATCTGCCTATTGCAAAAGTGGGTTCCTCTATCACTAATGATGGCTCGTGGGATTCCATACCTACTAAAAATGACGCTCTTTAAAAATAGCGAAACCTTCATGGCTTCGTTCGTCCTTGTTGCCTTGGCTTCTACCGATTTCGACACGTAATCAATTGCCAACAATATGTAGTTGTTCCCGTAGGAACTAGGGAAAGGTCTCATAAAGTCCATCCCCCAAACGTCGAATACTTCACAAACTACTACTTGTATCTGGGGCATCTCATCCCTCCTGGATATTCCGCCTGTCAGTTGACATCTCTCATATTACTTGCAGAACAGATATACATCCCGGTGCAAACTGGGCTAGTGAAACCTGCTATCCAGTATCTTTCTTGCTGTCTTTCTAGCACCAAAATGTACTCCACACGCATAGGAGTGACAATGTTCCAACACACTTCTTTGGTCTAATTCGGGAATGCACATTCTGATGATTTGATCCACCCTGACCTTCCACAAGTAGGTGTCATCGCATAAGTAGTATCTGCTTTCACTTTTTAATTTCATTCTCTTAGCTTTATTGAGGATCTCAGTAGGTGGTAGTTGGACAGTCAACATGTAGTTCACAAGATCAACGTACCATGGCTCTTGCAGTTTATTCGTACCTCCTGAATCTTCTTGTTGCTTTTCACACCCCTTCCCGATGGTTTCTTCCTCATTGATGGTATGTAGGTGCTCCTCCGAAAAGGTCTCAGTGATGGATTGTTCTTTCTTGTCGACGACCAATCGGCAAAGGTGATCCGCCACCTTGTTCTCGGCACCTTCTTGTCCTTGATCTCCACGGTTAATTCTTGTAGCAGCAAGACCCACCTTATTAACCTAGATTTTGATTACTTCTTTCCAAATAAGTACTCCAGTGTTGTATGGTCGGTGTAGACGACCACCTTCGATTCGAGCAGGTAAGTCAAAACTTTTCAAAAGCGAATATCACGGCGAGAAGCTCCTTTTCTGTGGTGTTGTAGTTCATCTGAGTATGATTCAAGGTTTTTGAGGCGTAATGGATAACATGGCTTTCCTTTCCCACCTTTTGACCTAGGATAGCTCCTAAGGTGTAGTCACTTGTGTCGCACATGATCTCGAATAGCTAGCTCCAGTCTAGAGAAGTTGAGTAAGTGGTCGTGCTATATTGGCAAAATCCTTGATAAATCGCTGGTAGAAACCTATATGTCCTAAAAATCCTCGAATCTCTCTTTGGTTGGTTGGGTAGGGCAGTTTGGCAATGACTTCCACCTTGGCCTTATTGACGCGGATTCCTTCTTCGGACACAAGATGCCCTAGCACAATCCCTTCACTCTCCATAAAATGACACTTCTCATAGTTTAGAACCAAATTCCTCTTTTCTCATCTCGCCAGGACCGAATCCAAATGTTGCAAGCATTTCTCAAAAGTTTCCCCATAGACGGTGAAGTCGCCCATGAAAATCTCCATGCATTCCTCAATCATATCCGAGAATATGCTCATCATACACCTTTGGAAGGTCCCGGGAGCATTGCATAACCCGAATGGCATCATTCGATAGGCAGACGTCCCAAATGGACAAGTGAAGGTAGTCTTCTCTTGGTCATTGGAATTCACAAAAAAATGAAAATAACCACTATATCCATCCAAAAAACAAAAGAATTTCTTCCCAGCCAACCTTTCTAACATTTGATCAATAAACGGCAAGGGGAAGTGGTCTTTACGCTTGGTAGCGTTCAATTTGCGGTAGTCAATGCACATGCGTCAGCCAGTTATAAGTTGTGTCGGCACCAGTTCATTGCGCTTGTTTTCCACCAATTGCATTCTCGACTTCTTCGGCACCATATGCATGGGACTCACCCATTTACTATCTGAGATTGGGTAGATGATACCCATGTCCAATAACTTCAAAACTTCCTTGAGGATGGACTCCCGCATATTTGGGTTTAATTTCATTTGCGACTCTCTGTTTGGTTTAGAGTCATCCTCCATGTAAATGTAATGCATACATATGTTGGGGGTAATCTTCACCAAGTCGGCTAGTTTCTCCTAGGTAAACATACTTCAATTCTTGGGGTAGAGGCTTCAACTCGTAGGCACGAACACGTTAAGACGAAAGTGAAAACTCAAGGAAAACATGAATCCCGGTGACAAAGATTAAATAAGCTACGTTAAACTTAGAAATATTTGCAGAAACTTCACAACTACTTAACGAAGGCAAGAAAATCATTCAAACACAACTTAATCTTGATAACAACAGGAGAAAGCAGCTAAATTGTTTGTCGGTTTCCACTGAAAACATCCAAGAAAACAGGATGCAACACTATCTAACTAGGCAGATCAGAGCTGTGCCACGGATGATGGTCAGAACATGGAATTCGGCAGAAGGCGAAGCTTGACTCATGGCTGGTTGTTCCCGCTAGTCATCTCCACTCCAATCTTCTATTCAAGTGTAGATAGGTGTGAAAAAGGTCTGCTCCTTCTCTCTTCATCTCCACTGCCTTTTATACATCTTAGTAGGGTGAAGCTTCAATCAGATGCTTCGCACCCCATAGATCTTCCTTCTTCTTAGGGTAATTCCTCAAGTGTGCTCAAGGCTTTTCCTTCCTCAGCATCCAGTACCTGCTACATTCCTCGTCTGGGCTACTTGTTGGTGCTCTTTTTCTCTGGCTCACTTTCCATACCTACAACCAACTCGCCCTTGTTGCGCCTAAATTCCTGCATCTTTTTGCACTGATAGTGCACCTTTTTTGTGCATATTTTATCAACAATTATGTAATTTCAACCGGAATTAACAGCTGTTATCTGGGCTAATCAACGTCCATCTCCGTCGCCTATCGTGCTGCTGAGGGACGTCGCCGATGCGCTAGCCTCGTCGCCCCTTTGTGCGCTAGCCATCATCTGGTGCTGAGGCGCCTGGCCGGGAGTTGTCGAGTGCCATCGACACCCAGCTTCGCTTGCCCTCGCACACGCATGCATGCATGCTTTGCCTGCCCTGTTTATTGGTGCCAGTGTTGATAAGCCAATTCTAATGATACAGGTGCAACATCATTTCTTGTAACGGAGTACCAGTATGTTGGTATATTCATGATTGCTTTGCCATATTGTTATTCCTTTTCCTCGGTTCCGTGGAAGGATTTAGCACAGCAGATCTTAATACCCTATCTTTCATTCTCAGTGCTATTACATCTGTGGGTTCTGGCTTTCTTTTAATAAAGATTGCAGTCTATGCAAATGCCCGAACAACTTTGGAAGCTAGGAAGGGTGTTGGAAAGGCATTAATCATTGCCTTTAGATCTGGCGTGGTCATGGGTTTTCTCCTTGCATCAAATGGTCCTCTTGTTTTGTACATTGCCATAAACATTTTCAAGTTATACTATGGTGATGACTGGGAAGGCCTATTTGAGTCAATAACTGGCTACGGGCTTCGTGGGTCTTCAATGGCTCTGTTCGGTAGGGTTGGCGGAGGTCTCTACACAAAAGCTGCTGATGTAGGAGTTGATCTCATGGGCAAAGTGGAACAGAACATCCAAGAGGATGATCCCAGGTAATTGCTGATAATGTTGGTGATAATGCTGGGGATATTGCTGGTATGGGTTCAGATCTCTTCGTATTCAGAGTCTTCCTGTGTGGCCCTTGTTGTTGCGTCCATCTCATCTTTCGGGATGAACCATGACTTCACTGCAATTCTATATCCTCTCCTAATCCGCTCTACCGGAATCCTTGTTTGTTTGCTGATCACATTGTTTGCAACTGATTTCTTTCAGGTCAAGGTTCTGAAAGAAATTGAGCCAGCATTGTAGAAGCAATTCATTATCTCAACCATATTGATGACTGCGGGAATAGCTATTGTTAGCTGGATGGGCCTACCCTCTTCCTTCACAATACATAATTTCGGGGAATAAAAAGTAGTTTAGAGCTGGTGAGTTTCATCATCACTCTGGTACTATTTCCATTATTAGTTTAATAACCGATGCCATTTCTTGCTATTTTTCTTACAAAACCTATGATTTGTGCTCGCAGGCAACTGTTCCTGTGTGTTGCTGTTGGTTTGTGGGCTGGCCTCATTAGAGTATTTCACAAGCAATGCTTACAGGTACTTTTTGGATACATCTAGGAAAATCTTGAATCAATTTATACATGTTCGAATTTAATTCAGTTCTTAATGCGTCCAGCCCTGTACAAGATGTTTCTGATTCATGCCGTACTGGAGCAGCAACCAATGTCATTTTTGGCCTTGCTCTAGGATACAAATCAGTTATCATTCCAATCTTCGCCATCGCAATTAGCATTTTTGTTAGTTTTAGCTTTACTGCAATGTATGGTATTTTTGTAGCTGCCTGATCAGCCCGAATAATGACCCTCGTTTACGGTCTGATTCGCTTAATTTTGTGCAAGGGATACTACCTTCGCGGTAGCCTGGCAAAGTTTCTGCACAATCAAGTTGGGCGAGTTGGCAGAGCAAGGAAGGCAGAATGAAGAAAAACAAAGGCAAGGACACAACACTCAGTAGCCCAATTGGGCAGTGCAACTACCCCGAGAAGACAAAGTATAAATCCGAGGACTGAAGCCTCATCGGAACAATGGTGGGATGCGAAGCACCAGAATCATGCCCCCACCTAGCAAACTCTATAAAAGGCGAAGAAGAAGGATGTTGATGACTGATTTTGGTTGAAGAAGTGACGCTCTCGATCAACTTCCACTTTACCGCTTTTCTTAGTTAGCTAGTTCTGGTAGTTAGTGATCCTTAGTTAGATTTATTTGCCTTGTAATTTATTGCTTTCATTTAAGTGCTTTGTATCAAACAGTTCGGTTTCCAGTTTAATCTAAGTTCCGTTTAAATTCAAGCTCGAGTTCTTTTTAGATTTCCGCCTAGTTAAACATTGCTAAGTTCGCGGGTGCAAGGTGACATTGTAGCCGAGTCCTTGGTGATTTTTCATCGCTTTCTTTACTGTTTTCAGTGTTAGGTTATGTTTTCTTATGGCTAAGTGCGCGGAAGTATAGTGACAGTGCTGTCGAGTGTTTAGTCCATTTGTCGTTCAAGTGTTAGAAAAGGTTTTGCTAGTTTTCGGTCGCACGGTAACAGTGTGCGCTCGGGACTTGGCTTGCGAGTAGTTTAGCACTTAGTTCTCTGTTTTCGGTAGTGAGGTTCGCGAGCGTGTTGTGACAGCGCGATCGAGTCCCGAGCTCCTTTAGTTGCTCGTGTTTAATTTCCGTTTCAAGGTCGAGTCCGAGGCGTGTGGTGACAACACGACCTAGCTGTTGACTTAGTTTAGTTTGGAGTTGTTTTGTGCTTTTTAGTTGTTAGTTTGTGACCTGTTTTCTTAAAACCTGCACGTTTGTGTAGGACAGTTTGTAGGTAGTTTGTCTGTTTTCAGTGTTAGTTTGTAGAGTCCGCGTCCGCCGGTACAACATCTGGTTATCTCCGCTTTGTTCATCCTATCTCTGTGGGAATGGGAGCACGGAGGGGACGTGTACGTGTTGTTAGTTAGATTTCAGCTTTTGTCAAGTACTGCAAGTAGTGCAGCTCAGTAGGGTACAATGAGAAGGTAGTACCTGTCCTTGGGACCATTTCACCTTTTTGCCACCTGTTTTCTTTTCCAGAGTACCCTTTTCGTACCCCTTTTGCACTTTAACTAATTTCCCTTTTCAGCATCTAGTTCCTTAGGTTTAGTAGAGTCTTTTTTTAGTTTAGTTTCGTTTATTTTGATTTAGTTTAATCCAGTTTATCGTTCTTTTAGTTTCTAAACCACCTTCGACTAGGGCAGTTCGTACCCAGCCGCTTTAGTAAATTTGTCCCAATTTAGTGTTTCCTGTACCCCTAGTCCTTTTAATTATCTTGTTAATTTCTGTCTCTTATCTCCAAACACACACACCCCCTTAAGGCGTGGCTGCACAGCCAAATCCCGAAAAACCCCCTTCTGTCTGGGCGAATATCCTATCTCTCTGTGGGATCGACCTCCGTACTTCCACTTACTAATCCATAGTTTTTGGGGTGTAAGGATAAAATTATAAGGAGATTTGACTCAGGCTAATCACACCTACCCTCCAATGACAGGTATACAAAAAGTCGAGTGTCAAAATGGCATTGCTGCTGGGGAGAAGGCAATGTTCATGATTGAAGAGTTTTTCTTGTGAATTCTAAGTAACCTTTTTTCTTTTTTCTTTTTTCTTGACAGTGTATGAGCCGGTCTTCACAACCAAAGCTAGTGTTCGATCCAGAAATCGACCGTACAGAGAAGAGGCTCAAGAGATTGAAGGACGCGCAGAATAGAGAACACATTCAAGTAGCCCTACCTGACGAGTCCGAGTCAGAAGAGGAAATTTCTGTTGAATTTCGCCAACCTTATGTTCGACCCACCAATTTAATGGCTGATACAGAAGACGATCCACGTTTGGGAGACCTGGCTTGTCATGTCACTGATGACCCGCCTACACCCATCAAACTGCCCGACGGGATACCACCAATATAAATTAAACTAGCACTACTCAATGTTCTGCCCAAGTTCTACGGCAAGAATAACGAGGACCTGTATAATTTCATCACGTAATTTATAAAATTGTGCCGCATCCAGAAAAGACCCGGTGGAGTAACGGATGAGCAATTTTGACTGGCAGTGTTGCCATTCACATTATCGGGAGAGGCTAATGCATGGTTCGTAAGCCTTCCACCGGATTCTGTGGAGACATGGCCGTACATGAAGAGGCTGTTTCTAGAGTATTTTTTCCCAGCCACGAAGACCAACGCACTGAAGAAGGAAATCACTGGAGCCCAGCAAAAGTACGATGAGTCTTTGAACGCGTACGGGTCGTGGTTCAAGAAATTGGTTGACAGTTGCCCTAATCACAAGTTGTCAGAGGGAGACTTGCTCCAGTACTTCTATCAAGGGATGACAGCTGAGACAAAAAATTTGGTAAACTCTTCAAGCGGTGGAGGATTTACAACTAGAAGGGTGAGTGAAGCAAGGAAGGTGATTTAAACCTTAATAGAAGCCACGTGAGAGTATGAAGAACCCAGCGTGAGGGTCTTGCGTAGGGCAGTTCACGCAAGCACTGGAAGTGAGGAGCTTAAGGAGAAAGTCGAAGGGAAAATTTAGAAGCTACAGAAGATGTTAGGTACAGTGTTGGAAAAGGTAGGAAAGAGCTCAACTTATGAAGAAGCCTGTGGAGTCTGCGGAAGGACTGACCACACTTCAATGTATTGCAAGGCGGAAGAGGATCGATCTGCCCAGCTCAATGCTGTGGGCAACTGGCAAAATCAGAGGCGAGACCTGTCTGCGCCAACATACAATCCGGGCTGGAGAGATCACCCAAATTTCCGATGGCGCGAACCCAACCAGGACCCACCAATAAATCAGCAAAACCCCCAGCAAAACAACCCACCTCAAGGCCAACACAACCAAAATGCTCAACAAAATCAGTACCCCTATCGGCCCAACAACCCTCGAAATTTTCAACCAAATGTACAAGCTAACCAGAACCACCAGCAAGTAGGGCAGCCCAAACCCCCAAGGAGTCTTGATGACATGATGGCAGAATTAATCCAAGCCCAGCACTTTGTTCAAAACAACCTGCAGTCCAACAATGATGATGTACACAAAATACAAGATGTCCAAAAGGAGCAGAAGGCAAGCCTAGACTCTCTAACTAGGCAGATGACCCAGTTGG
>JAYDZE010570668.1:0-11896 GCA_034509125.1 Monilaria moniliformis
CGGGCAAAACGTGCAATTGCTGGCCAAAATGGTGTTGCTGCTGCTTTGGATCTAGAAAGAAGACTAAGAAAGGGAAACTGAAGGATAATAAGAAAAAGACGAAGAACAGGGAAGCGACGCAAATCCATGCTCTTGAAAACATCGAGGAAGGAATTGAAGGTGAGGAAATATCATAAATCATCATCTTCTTGACCAGTATAATTTTGTTCTCTTAAATAGTGAAAATAATAATAATAGCAGCAGCAGCAGCAGCAACAATGTAAATGGTTATATCTTCTTTTTTTCAAAATTTGACATTTTCTCCCTTTATTTTGTGGGGCAGGAGTTGACAGTGAGAAGTCAGCCCTGATGCCCCAAGTAAAATTTGAGAAAAAATTCGGACAATCACCGGTTTTCATTGCATCAGCACTCCTAGAAAACGGCGGTGTTCCTGCAGGAGCAACATCTGCATCTCTCTTGAAAGAAGCTATTCATGTGATCAGTTGTGGCTATGAAGATAAAACCGAATGGGGGAAAGAGGTACATATTCACTGCTCGAGAGCATTGTTTCCTGCATATAGTTTCTAATTCCGACATCACTTCTCACAATCTTATGTATTGCCAGGTTGGGTGGATTTATGGTTCGGTTACTGAAGATATCTTGACCGGGTTCAAGATGCATTGCCACGGCTGGCGGTCGGTCTACTGCATGCCCAAAAGACCGGCATTCAAAGGGTCTGCCCCTATCAATCTTTCTGATCGTCTCCACCAGGTTCTCCGATGGGCCTTGGGATCAGTCGAGATCTTATTGAGCAGGCACTGCCCCATTTGGTACGGATACGGATGTGGTCTGAAGCCGCTGGAGAGATTCTCGTACATAAACTCGGTTGTCTATCCATTGACTTCACTTCCATTGCTTGCTTACTGTGCCTTACCAGCTGTGTGCCTGCTTACCGGAAAATTTATTGTCCCGGAGGTGAGTGCTCCTTCCTCTGCAAACGCTAGAGTCTATCGTGTTTCAACCAAGCTTATATCAAGTTGTGTTCTTTGTATCTACAGATCAGTAATTATGCCAGTATAATCTTTATGGGGATGTTCATATCCATCGCTGTGACTAGCGTATTAGAGATGCAGTGGGGAGGCGTTGGGATCGATGACCTGTGGAGAAACGAGCAGTTTTGGGTGATCGGAGGCGTCTCGTCTCACTTCTTTGCTCTAATCCAAGGTCTTCTCAAAGTTCTGGCTGGTGTGAACACAAACTTCACTGTCACCTCAAAAGCAGCTGATGATGGAGAGTTCTCGGATCTCTACCTCTTTAAGTGGACGTCTTTGTTGATCCCGCCCATGACGCTGATGATCATCAACATCATCGGAGTCGTGGTCGGAGTCTCGGACGCCATAAACAACGGGTATGAATCGTGGGGGCCTCTCTTCGGAAGGCTCTTCTTCGCCCTCTGGGTGATCGTCCATTTGTATCCCTTCCTCAAAGGTTTCATGGGGCGCCAAGACCGCCTCCCAACCATCATCGTAGTGTGGTCGATTCTTTTGGCTTCCATTTTCTCCTTGCTTTGGGTTCGTATCAACCCCTTTTTGTCGAGGGATGGCATCGTCTTAGAAGTTTGTGGCTTGGACTGTAATTAGATACAAAAGGTAAAAAACTTTAGGTGGTGTCCGAGTTTATATGTAGAAGAAACAAGCTGCAAAATCGAGATCAACATCTGGGGCAAAAACGTCGGTATCCATGGAAGAAACTGCAGCTCTCCGGTGGCCTGGTCTCTCTCTGTCTGTGTAAATAAAATGATGCGAGCTCACACATTTTTATTTGTCGTGCAAAAAGATTTTTTTTTTCCGATGTATTCTTTGGATCAAGTTGTTTTCTGTAAACCCAAAAGAACGTTATAATTTATATTTCCTTCTCAATAAAAGGTATAATGATGTGCTTTCACCCTTTGCAAACATCAAATATTGTCTATTACTCAATTTAATAACTGAGATAACACGACTTAATGGGAGATGTTTCATAAATATATATTTGCATGAGATATGCATAAGGAAGGCAGCAGCCTCACAACACCAAAATACCTAGAAAAAAAGATAAATCTATTTCCATTGAAGATCCTGCAAGGGTTTCCTTTTTGCTGGTCTTACTGCTGTGATATCACCGATGTTCGAGCGCTTCTGGTTCGGCACATTCTCCTTCATGTCCGCCATAGCAAGATGCTTACCTGGGGTCCCATGGATCAAAATGGTTCTACCATTCTTCCTCATGGTCGAACAGGCCGTAATCTGCCCATCTTCATCAGCCTCAAGCTTTTTCCGAGCCTCAAGCTTAACAGTATTGCCTAAAAGACCAACAAAATGCAAGCTTGTTACACAGATCCACTACAGAAGACAAGATATGAAGGAGAATGCTCTTTAGTCATATAGCAGGTTTCTGAAACAGCATTGATTCGTCTAATTACCTTTTTGCTTTTTTCAATTAGTGGCTTAGTAGCAAAGAGTAAATCTAGAGATGCATGCAACCAAGAGAAAACTTAGATATCAATGGTGATAATAATACGTTGTATACCTTCTTCATCAACACGTTCAGGGGAATTTGCTGCTTTCCCGGAGACTTGAGCAGGTCTGGTTGACAATGTGGCTGTATTGGGGCAGTCAACTGATGGCACATTATCTTCATCCTTGGACTTAGAGTGGCATGATATCTCCGTCGTTGGAGTTAGACAGGCAAGCCCCACAGCAATATCCTTTTCGTAAATGGGCAAGGCTGATTTTTCACTAGCAACCGTTTCATCAGTATCTGCCAACATGTCACTTGGAAGGCTGGTACCAGAGTTTTCAAAGATCACAGGCAGAGAAGATTCAGAATCAATGTACTCTTTAATTGTATCAGCCACATCACTTTCCCTTAAAATCTCATCATATCCAGAGACCGGCAAATTTGAGATTGTGCGAGTATCATTCTTGAAGTCTTCCACATTTTCCTCAAATTGAAGCTCGTGAATGGGAAGCTGAACCATTTGAGCAGTAAAATTCTCCTCAGCCCTTTCACTATCCTTCTTGCCATTATCTCCCCTCAAATTGAAGACTGGTTTCCCCATAACCAAATTCTCTTTGTCATTATTTTCATCTCTTAGATGGAGATGCAGTTCTGCACCACAGACAGAAGAACCACGGTCTGTAACATGACATTATAAATTAATTAGTTATCGGTTTTGGTAAGAGCATTGAAAGGTTTCAGCAAATTAGAACGGAAAGGCAAGTGCTGACCTATAGGACCAACAACTTTGTTACAATCCTGTGTGGTGCCTGTCTCATTTGTCTCCAGGAACGTGCTCTCAAGTTCAAGACCAAAAGCAAGCCCAGCATCCTCAGACTGATCGTTATTATCTGAAAGGCTTTTTAGATTGGCCACTTCACTGTTGATATGCGACTCATTAGACATATCCTGGGAGGATTTTGCTTTGGTATCTATCTCATCACAAATTTTAGCTCCACAAATTTTGCTTTGTGTAAGCAGATAGGTACCTACAAAAAGCAGGAAAAAGAGAGCCATCATTCATCAAATTTGACAAGTTTGGAAATTTAAGATACCCTAGCAGTTTGAAACAGGATTCTTGATAATGGCCTTCCAATCATAAGATACCCTCAAATTTCAAGTATTTTTCATATTTCAGCATCAGAATGTAGCTTAAAACTCCCGAAGCCCCTAAAAACAAACAAACTCGACCTACCTTCGTCTATGACGTTCTGACTGTTCTTAGACTTTTGAAGATCAGCATCAGATAACTCACCTTCAACTTCACCATCTTGTATAATTTCCTGCTCATATTTATCATCAACTCTACTCTTACAGCTGACGCTTTCTGACAGAGCACTATCAATTAACATGTCTTGGCAGCCTCCAATTTTGTCCAAATCGTTTGGTGTGCCAGACAAGATATTAAAATATTCCTCTGTCGATTCGTTGTCACTGTCTGTTTCTCCATTATAAAGACAGGATTCTCCTAGAGGAATGACCTTTTCTTCATTGTCTTCTGGGATGCAGCTAGTTCCTTTCTGGCACTCCCCTGTGTTCTCAGGCAACTGCTTCTCAGAAGCTTCACAACCATCATATTCTGTTTTAGAAAGTGCATTAGTGGAGGTAACTTTTACGGTCTCAACATCGTTCATCTTTCCACAGATATCTTCTCCACCATCATCTGATAATAAATCTCCAAGGCATAAGCTGTTTTCAAGTTCTAATCCAGCATCTTGCACCTTTTCCTCATCCAAACAGAGAACAGGTTCCCCAGCTTCTAATTTTTTATCACCACGAGATACTGCCCCGCAGGCAAATGATCCATGTTCTGTTACAAAGACAAACAATTAAGTCATCTCTATATTCAAGCTAAAATCATGCAATTATTCAGCTCCTACGGCATAAGACCTTCAACAATTGCAATATAATACATAGACCATATACAAAATGTTCGACCTGTAGCAGCATTTGTGTTATTTGAAGTATCTGCAGTCGTCTCCATCCCTTTTGCCTCCTTACATAAGTTCTCAAGTTCATCAGAACTTACAAGCTGCTCCAGTTCCCGACAGATATTGTAACCAATTGAAACATTTTCCTGAATTGCCACTTCACTGTTGGTATGCTGTTCATCAGAAATATCCTGAGAGGATTTTGGATTGCCATCTTTCTCATTCAATTTCTTGGCTTCATATTGATCATCACTCACTAATATTGGTTCTTCACGATCAGGAGAGGCCTTCAAAGAAAGCAGGGAAGATATACCTACAAAATAAGAGAAGCATAACTAGGCAATATAAGCAAGAAGCATCCAAAACAATGATGTGCAACATCCAACTTAAAAACCAGATAAACTGATCCTTCACTTTCTATCACTACAAGTTCAGAATTCTAAGCCCCCCCCCCTGTGGAAAAACCAAAATTAAATCCCTTTCTAGTATGACTTGGGCAGTAAATAAATTATTGGAATTCTTGTTGGGCCTCTAAAAAGTTCAGCTGAGTTCTCCATTATCATATTTTAATACTAGATGTAGCATGAAAGCGCAAAGCTCATAATATCTTTAAAATACTGTCATTGAAAATAGTGAAATGCGTATTTTCTATACATGACAATCAAATTAACGCTACCTTTCTCGGAGCTGCCAATATTTGCCATTTCTGGATCACTGGAAGTCTCAATCGATGTTTCCCTCAAATTGCCGCCATCATTAGAGCAGGCAGTGGGAAGATGACTGTTCTCAGGAACGTCAGATTTCCGAAGATTGGCATCAGATAATTCAGATATAGTACTTTGAGTCATTTCCTCCTCAGACTTATTATGAGCTTTACTCTTACAACTACGTGGTTCTGATATGTGTGTGCAGCTTTGAAGTTCATATAAATCCTGTGGTGACCCAGATACGCTAATAATACTTTTCTGTGTTTCTTCATCATCATGACAGGATTCTGCTAGAGGAATGACATGCTCTTCCATGTCTTCTTCTGTTATTGAATTACTTTCTCGAAGGCACTCCTCTTTGCTATGGGTCAACTGATCCTCCAAAGCTTCACAACCGTCATATTCAGCTCCAAAAAGAACTCCAGTGGACGTATTCAGCAATTCAAAACTCTCAACCTCTTTTACATCTTCACAAATGTCATCTCCACCATTACCTGATAATGCAGCTCCAGTGCCAAAGTTGTTCTCAATCTCATATCCAGCATTCTGTGCCTTTTCATTGGACGTAATTCCTGTAGCAACAGTTTCCTTCATTGCCTCCAAGCGTTCCTGAATCAATGTCACACTTCCGTCCAATACTCTATCATGAGAGGTTCCTTCTGTCTTGCAGGGAGTCATAATCTTGACTGGTGTTGCAAACAGAGATTCAAACACATTTTCTAAATAGATGATCAAATGAATAACAATCAGGAGAAGCATAATTTTGACAGTAAGACTGAGTAATTTAATGGTGAATATACATTACCATAGATGTCAGCATCACTGTCGATACCGCTTTCTCCATCCATCTCTTTTTCCTGCTTCTTGGTCAAGATGCCACTATTGCTGGCAGTCGATTTGTTCTTTGACATTGTCATATTTGCTATTTCAGATCCTTGACACAAAGTGTCACTTAGTCCAGGAGGAGCATCTTTGTCCGAGGTTCCAAACAGATTCTGAAGTTCAGTTCCTGCAGTAGAACACCGAAATTCGTTTACTGAGAATCGTATGTCGGTGAAAACAGTTCTCAACCAACCTGTCCAGCTTTGCCTGGATATCGCAAGAGTAGCCTCTTCATCTGCATTTGACTCTGTTTGCTTTGCTACCAGGTGTCTATGTTCATGTTCAGTTTCCATGGTATCTTGAAACTTCACATCACCAAGACTTTCAGCCGCTATCTTGCTGACAGAGCAACTTTTGACATCTGAAATGCTTGCCTCGGCAGAAACCTCTTTATCTACGCCATAGTTTTCATGATTGACTATAAGAACAAACAACATATTGTGCAATAAGTCCTCAAAAATGCTAGCCATAAATAACATTTAGCACCATGAAGCTATTAGTGATATATTATTTTGAAGGTTCGTATCCAAGCTAACCATCTTCATCAGCAATGAGGCCTTCAGCATGCTGATGGATTTTCCTCTCAGAACTTTTCAAGAAGCACACTGCATTTCCGGCCAGTTCACTTGCATTGCTCCAAGTTACCTGCCTCTGATTAGAGTATGCAAGTTCATTGGACTTGCCCAATAGTCTCTTTTGCTTCTCCGCTGAAGCAAAGTAATGCAAACCGATAAACTAATTTGACAGAGAATATCAAGATTAAATAAATACAAAAAGAACTTCCTGTTGCTACGTGTTTGTATGTACATTTATAGGCATACTTTAATGTGCTTTGGCACTGATAATGGAGTTAGCAATCAATTAGACTATTGTTTTGGAAGTAGCAAGTTTTGCTCTTGAACAAGAAAGGACTTGTGGGTGGACAAACTAAAATCAGTTTCTGACAGTATATACTTGCAAGTTTAAATTATTACTATGCAAAGCATCATTCGTTACTTGTGGTGGCAATCAATTAGACTGTTGTTTTGGAAGTAGCAAATTTTGCTCTTGAACAAGAAAGGACTTGTGGATAGAAACACTAAAATCAGTGTCTGACAGTATACTTGCAAGATTAAATTATTACTATGCAAAGTATCATATGTTACTTGTGATGATGACAAATGATATACTTAGATGAAAAGCACTGTAAATTAACCTTAAGTGAAATTATGTACCTTGAGTTTGAGAAACAATAGAGGGTGTAGAGGGATTTCTTTCCTGTGAGCTAGAGCTCTTGTGACTCTTCAAGCATCTACTTTCATCAGCTTCAGTTAATTCTGACTGTCTGTTCTCAAAATAATAGGCTTCGCCTCCTTCACCTGAGAGGTTTGCCTTATGATCTCCAGTGCTGTTGCACATAGTTGTGGGTGCTATAGAAGAGGAAACATGTTTTGACATCCCTTGCTCATTAAAATCCTCGACTGAATGTTCACCAGAAAAGTTTTCTTTCTCTTGTGGTGAGATCCAGTATCTTCCTTCTTCATCAGATAACTTAGTCATACTAAATTCCCCATCTTCCTCATGTTTGCTCTTGTGACCCTTAGAGGATTCACTCTCACGAGTTTCAACAACATTTGGATTTATACCCTCATAAATATATCTTTCTTCTCTTTTAGCCTTTCGAACATCATCATGACCTCTCTGTACATTAACACCAGTGCTATCTGTACAAAGCTCATCAGAATTCATAACTGAATATTTGTCTGGAAAGACACCTCTATCTGGTGAGACTATTCCGGCCTTTCTTTCACTATGGCATAGATCAGGCATATTGGATTCACTGAAGTGGTCACTTGCATTTTTTTGATATTTTGAGCAACCATCTTCATCAGCTTCAGCCAGCTCTAAAGCTCTACCTTTATGGAAGAAAGTATCAAATCCTTTGGCCACATTATCACCATGATGCCTAGTCATGCCTAAAGATGGCGCCTTCAGTTTTGAAGTACTCTTTGAGTGGAAATAATCGGTCCCTGACTTACACCAAATGAATCAAGAGGGCTAAGAAAAAATGTCCCAAAAATGAAATCATAAATATTTATATTTTAGTACAACTACTTACCGCAAGACTCAAAGGCTCCAGGTTTTCGGGATCTATCTTCGTTATTGGTGTCCAGAATGTTACTGGATGCTCCTAACTCTAAGCCATCTAGATCATTATGGTGATCAGCCACTCTGAGACATGGTTGTACGCGTTCATCCACTTCAGTCTCCGCTACTTCTAGGTCAGCTGCACATGTATACAAAATATGAACGTTGGCATTCATTAAGTACTTTAAAGATAAATACCACATAAATATCTGGTTGGGAACACTTACTCTTAACATCTGTCTGATCACCAAGTAAAAAGCTGTCAGGAGAAGAGCATGTCTCAGCAGAACCTTCCTCTCCCGAAACATTTAAGCCTTCTGCAAGTACTTGATCATTGATTTTGTTGTTGCTGCCAGAATCTTCCGCTTGGCTATACATCTGAGCTTCTAGGTCAATCCTATCCACATCTGTAATATTCTGCTCAACTGATTCGTGGACATCAGACTCCAACAATAACTTGCCCTTTTCCACTTCCATGGTGCTGCTGTTACAAATTTGATCCTCAGAAGCTGAGGACTCAATTCCCCGATCTGCACTCTTGGATGTGGATTCTGCATTTGTGTTTGAGTTCACCAACTTTCTTTCATTGGCCAAGTTCATACAAGAACTGTCAGCACTATCAGCAACAGAGACCTCTTCTTTCTTTTTGTGGGTCTCTTTTATAAATGTCAGATCCACATCACTAATGATATTTTTGGAACACGAGTTGTTAGCACCTTCTGACTCTTTTGAGACGGACAGCTGAACATCCCAGAACAACAATTCCCCAATTCCTGAAGAATCATGATGAGATGAAGCATCCAGCATCTTGGGGTTGTCTAGTCTGTGTGGTTGGTTCCTCTCATCATAAAATTTGCTTCTGGCAGCTGGAGATACAACTTTCTCACTGCTACTTCCTGTAAACAACTGAACTCCAGAGATTATATCATTGTTGTTTATTATGGCATCTCCTGTGACATGGCCTCTTTTTCTCTTCATAACATTGTCCTTCTGGTGAATATTAGAATCTCCACCAATCTTGTCTAGAAACCCTGGTGGCTTAAATTTGGCAGTATTCCTTGTTAATCGCATATTCTTCTGAACTGCTGCATAATTCTCCTTCTCTCCTAGACATGATTCACTTATATGCTTTTCTGCATCGAGATTCTCTACAGCTGAATCAGTATCATTAGTAGAAACCAATTTCAGACTTAAAGTTTTGCACCTAGACCTCCTCGTAACTTCAATAGGCTGGATAACCATCTTCTCATCTTCAGAAACTTCAGGAACAATATCTGACTGTAGCAGTGAGCTCCTCAATGTATCACCTCTAAGACTATCAGATTCAATCATAGTCTTCCTCTTGTTACTTCTTCGGGGTTCCATCTTTTGAGTGGGTTCTCCAATTTTCAGAACGGCTCTTCTACCTAGATAACCTTCAACTCCACTAATTTCTGTATCCACTTCTGGCACACCTGATGTCAACAACTTTGAGGTTTTTGTTGAGCCCTTGACCTTGCCATTTTCATGTTTCCTTGTATCACACATAAACATTTCAGATTCACCAACCCCGTTCACTTTCCTTTTAGATCTCCTCAAAAGAAGTTGAGGTTCAACAGTCACATGTTCCCCTGCAATTCTCTGATCGGAACCCGTAGCAATTCTCTTACTCAAAGAATCTCTGTTGTCACCAGTTTCAGCTCTTACAGCAGCTACCTTGCCAATATTTTTCACTACTTTTCTCCCTCTTTTCTCCTCTGCTGCAGGAGCTTCTGTCACTTTCTGTGCTCTAGACCTGGTAACCCTACTATGCTTCTCCACAATCTCCTGGTGCTCGTCCTTCTTGACATTATTTGAATCTTTCTCATCTCTCTTATAATCATCTTTTGTGCATTTTATCTCTCTTTTGCTTGCGTTGTTGACGCCCTCCGCTTCCGTCTTCCCTCTCAACCGTGTCATTCTGCCTGACCTAACTACATCACCCTCCTCCATTTCCAACTGGTTATCTTCACAACTATCAACAGCAGAAGCAATTTTTTGTCCATCATTACATTTTACAGCCATCCTTCCTCTCTTATTCTGCTTTACCTCTGCCTCCATTAACTTCAACTCACCAGTCTGCATAGTGCTACCCTGTCTACCCACAGTTTCTTTGTTTATTTCACCACTCTCAACAATCTCAATTGACCAATTACTACCTCTCCGTGAAACAGAATTCCTCCTACTTCTTCTTTTCATTATCTCTGGCGATCTGGTAAACTCAATCAGTTCGTGCTCCGGACTAAATCGAACTTTCTTACCTTTTTTATTCACAACCTCACACATAGATTCGAGTTCGCTCACATTTTCTGCCTGCTCATGAATCACAACCGGATTTTCACCATCATGAATTTCAGTTATTGATTCGAAAAATTAATAAGAAAAGGACACCACAAAAGTATTTCCAAACAACACACTGTTACACAAAGCAAAAGCAGATAAAATTTACCTGGAGAAAGTTCGTGAGCCTGTTGGCCATCTCGAGATTGGACAAATTAGCGGGAATCTTGTGCTTCTTGCATAATGCCTGCAGCTGTTTGCGCTTCATAGAGTGGAAACCCATCCCTACATCTAAACAATTAGATCGAGAATTTTTGCTCTGACTGATGTTATCAAATGCGATGGAAATGTTTGAACCGTTGTGGAAATGGTATGTTTGATTTTTGAATTTTGAAGAAAAGGGATTTTGGCACTCAAATTTGGCACGTGGCCTCCTTCTTAAAGCGAGCGGCGGTTGGACTCCTTTTTAAATAAATTTAACTGGATATTGGGTAACACATCTTACTTGATTGTTGAACCTACCATCTTACCCTTATATATTCATTTCCATTCATCTACACAAAATGAGTCATGTCTATTTATAATAATAGAGTTCACAGAATTTACCATCTTATTATCTATTTCCCATTATTATAAAATTTGTGATTAATGAAAATCTTACTCAACTTATAATATTTATATATCTATCATTATTCAATTTAAAATTACATTTAAAGTAAGACTCTTATTTCAATCACACAATTACCGACTATTTTATTAAAATTTGTTCGTCTGCAATGTGACAATTTTTTCCAGAAAAAAATAGGCACCTAAAATCCAAATATTTGAAATATGATCTTTCGATTTTGAAGCCATTTTCTCTAATTACTTTATTTACGCTGCTGCCCATAGGCTTCCACAAAGGCACAAACAAATCATCTGCGACAAGATTTCCATATTATATGTAGCACCTATAGGTATTTTTATCACTAATAAATGGCTTTTTTTCTGTATCTAGGCAAATCCAACATTAAAGTTCTCAAATTGGGAACTTTTTTTTTAAAATTCCTAGAATGGGTAAGACGCTAGATAATCTAGCGTCTTCATTTTAAAAAAAAAATGGCGTTGTTTTGCTCGATTACGCGGTCGTAGGTGAAACGCTGCGTTTTGCAGAAAGACGCTAGATAATCTAGCGTCTGTTTTTAAGTGAAACGACGTCGTTTGCTGCATCAGGAAGAGACGCTTGATAATCAAGCGTCGGCTTCAGACGCTTGATGATCAAGCGTCTCTTGCTGTTCTATACAGCCGACGAAATCCTCTTTTTTCCTCACAATTTCACTTCCAAATCCTCTCCAAATCGTTCGTGTGCGACATATCTTCGATTCCCCATCTATAGGTATGTCCTATTACACTTGTTATTATGTTTTTTATGCATAATTATGGTTTGATTTAGT
>JAYDZE010570679.1:0-11895 GCA_034509125.1 Monilaria moniliformis
ACACACACACACACACACACACACACACACACATATATATATATATATATATATATATATATATATATATATATAAACGAAGTGTTGAATCTTGAACATTTGACTTCAACTCGCGACTCGCTGTTCATATTTTCCATTATGTTAATTTAAGTGCTATAAATGCCCCTCTTTCAATTGCTTGTGATCTAGAGATGCAAAATTACTTATTTGACTCACAAAATTAGCCCCACTTTAATTTTAAGTACTCATTTGATTTATATGTAATTATTATATTTTGCCCTTATTTATTCTTTCAAATATGGAGTATCATTTTCACAAAGATTTGATAAAATTATTTACTAAAAATGTATTTTAATAAAGAAATTTAACTAAATTTTGGGACATCTCATTTTAAAAAAAAAAACTAGTTTTACAATTGATATATAATGTTTGGGAATTTGCAAGTAATGGCAAAATGGGAGCCCAATAACTTTATAAACTCACTTTCGACACACATGATCTTATATATAATATATATATGGAGAGAGAGACTTATCCATTGTGTTATCATAATGTAATATAATTTGAGGAAACCAATGATTTTTATCGAATGAAACGTACTCAATCATCAAATAAAATGAGTTGTAGATTTTAATAAAAATCTTGTTCGACATTATTATAATATTAGAAATATTTATCCATATGGACATTCAGTAGAATCCACCTAATAATTCCGCGATCCAATTTTCAGAAAGTCATGGAATCTATATTTAGTATAATTTTTTGATTTGTCTTTTTGAAAATGGAACCAATCAAACCAAGCCACCGACTTTGTCTAAACTTTGGTATGTGCTCAAGCGATGGAGCCAAACTTAGAAGGTAGGGATAAATCCAATTATATATTCAATTTTATTGTAGGAGATTTTCGTTCAAGCATGAAATTGTTGTGCCTATAAAAATTAAATGAATTATTCAAATTGATGCATAGTTTAGAACGCCCACAAATAAAATAATATTGAATATGTAGGAGGGTGGCTTGGCTTCCATGGCCTTTTTTCAGTTATTGGGCCTTTTCCGGTTCAGTCCACCCTTGTGTATCATCTACACAACATTGTATATCTACATATAAAATAATGTAGAATTGAAGACGACGCCCATCCAGCCATGCTGGAGACTTTGTTCCATCCTTCAAAAACTTCGTGTACTATGTAGCTAAGGAGAGAGAGCAGCGGCAGCAGCACCAGCAGCACGACAAGAGCTTCGATCCTTTGGCAAATCCAAAGAGTAGGCGGCGCCACCGACGCCGTATCAGACGATTTCTACGACGTCCAACTGTTTTTGTCATCATCTTCACTTAATAATAATAATAATAAGATTTCCTCTTTTTCATAACTTTTATATGGGTCAGATACTGATTACTGGGCTCAGAGGGAATACTCAAATTACTAAGTTAAGTTAATTACCACAATAAGCGAGAGTAAATACATAAAAAATGTAAAAATATAGGATTTAGGGTTTAGGTATATAATATGTATAATGTATGCATGATGGGGTGCATGAAAATTTATGGTAAATACATAATTAAGAATAATACTCTTAAAGATCATTTCATCGCACCGTTTTTTTGACGGTTTACTTTTATGTCGGGGAGTCCATCGGGTTTTAGGCCAGTCCTATTAGGGTTGCAGGTCAATCGAGGGTGGGATAATCGGGTTGGAATTTTATTGGATCAGAAATTTTCAACCATAATCTTAAATGTTCAGGTTCCAGGCTAGCCTAGCAAGCTATTCGAACTAAAAGCAAACGATAAAAAAATAATCTATGTATTTTTTATTCTTAAGAATCCTATATTTATAATATATAAACATATACAAAAACTAAAGATATAAATCATATGACAAGCATAAAATCAAAGTTTAAAATATTTCAAAAAAAAAAGATTAAATAACATAAAATTCACGATAAATTGTTAAAAAATAGTTTTGCCTTATAAAATCAAAATATCTGAGAAATGAATCTAAAACTCTAACAATGTGAATAATATTCTTCTTCTACATCAATAATATTTGAATATTCAATTTGATCATTCACTTCAAACTCATAGTTTTTAAACTCTTCACAATCTATTAAATAATTATAATATTAAAATATTAATATAGTTTGATAATTTATAATTTTATAACAAAAATAAAATTTTACCATCAGAACATCCATGCAACTAATTACGTGTGAAAAGAAGAGATTGTATTTTTTCAAGAATGAATCTATTCTTGTATTTGTTCAAAATATGTACTCTAATACTAAAGGAAGATTGTGATATTATCGTTATTATATGAATGTTAAGCACATCACATGCCAACCCTAACAAGTTCTCCACAACAGGATGCGTGATTTTTCCAATGCTTAATGGAAAAAATTACTCATATTTATAGAATGTAAAATATTTAATTTTGAAAATTTTAGAATATATACTTAAAGTTAAACACGATTAAATACTACTAGTATAAAATTAAAAAAATTGACATTAGGTGAGAATGTTGTTGGATAAATTTTTTGTTATTGAATGATTTAACCTATAAGATTAGGTTATGATGAATCTTGACATGAGAAAAAGTCTAAATTAAGAATTATAAAATGAAATGAAACACAAACACATTTTAGTAAATTTTAAAGCATGTTTTAGAATTCATAATATTTCTTATAGTGAATTTGAAAATTTCAATCTATTTATTTGTTATTATTTATATTAGTAAAAGTTTAATGCATAAATATAAGAAATATAAATTGGAGGATTGATTTTATTTTATTTTATTTTATTTTATTTTTGTGCAGTTATTAATTTTATCAAAATTGTTATTGAAGTGTCAAATCAATTGACAAATAAGGCGGAAGAATACGTAATAGTTTTGCTTAGGCCAACTCATTGGGTTTCGGGTCAGCACTACTCGGGTTACGGGCTAATCGAATTGGAATTTTATTAGGTTAGAAAATTTCAACCATAATAAAATCTGAACTAATATCCCTACTTTTATATCTCACTCTTTGTACTTATTGTATATATATATATATATATAATAAAATAAAATACATAATTTTAATGTACATCACCGTCCATTCATTGTTTTCACGTAGCAACTAGCGAAATTGGATTTTGGTTTATATACCCAATACTACTTCATTATTATTTAAATAAATGAATAATTGCTATAATGTTGTATTTGATTGAAAATTTGGATATACTGACATTTAAATCACATAAAATAAATACACACAAACTAATGAGTCAATCAATATACACGACATTTTTCTACATAAAAAAACAATAAAAAAATTTAAATGTGTGAATTGAAGACTGATTTGAACTTATTTTACTATGCTCACTCTTATTTACCACACTTGGATCCTATATCATAAATGCATATTTCCACCTCTTTGTAGATATTCACGTACATAGCAACATAATAACTCCCTCACCCTTAAATTTGCAGTAATTACCAACACAAATGTAAAATGTAAAATGAAAATAATTTAATTCCTTAATTATTCCTCTCTCTTGTTCCAAGTGGGCCGGCCCAAGAAACATGGGCCCCATCTCCCATACACGTCATCTACAGTAATGCAAACCGCACAACACGACAACATTTGGAAACAATCATTAAAAACGACAAATAATTGCATTCTTGAAATTAACAAAACTAAACTTTTTGGAGATACGAACTAAGAGACTAACCTCCAATCATGTTAGACTAGAAACGAGATTTGTCTCTACATCCTTTTCTCTCTTTTATCCATTATAATATTCTTCATCTTTCCCTAATTAATTTTTTGGATACATATTTAATATCACAAAGTTACACACTCAGTGCGAATACATTTGTCATTCAGATTTCAAATTTTGATAATATAATTTGTCATTTACATAAATTTATGTAAGACGGTCTCATCATAAGACAAGTTAGAAATTAAATTCAAACTCAGATTTCAAAAACATTTTGATAATTTTATTGGTATTCGTAATTAAAAAATTACTATTGAATATGATTTCATATCTAAATCTGGATAACTTAAATAATTGTGAAATGGTCTCGCACAAGACTAGAACTGGCAAAATAAGTCCATCCAGATCCTATGGGCCGAGTTAGGCTCAATGAATATAGACTTGATGGAATTTCGGCCACAGTCGCCCCCCCAAAAAACAAGCAAAAGCCCGATGGGCTCAGCCATCTTGTCCCGAACATTTTGTACTAAAACGGGTGTTTCAGAACTATTTGGGTTTCATTATCTTCAGTTCGACTCGACCTGTCTTTTGAAAGAGCTTGGTGCGCCAAGCTCGGTCCGGTCTTTTGCCACCTCTACACATAACACCCCCCCTCTTTATCATTTTGTCCTTTCCATGGAAGAAGACAAGCATCCTACTTCAATAAAAAGAGGTGCAACCACAAAAACCAGCTTTAAATTTTCTAAATTCTCAAAGAAGAAAGGAAAGGAAAAGAGAGAGAGCATGATTACATACACATAAATAAACTCCGATGATCAACCCTTCGTGTAGGAGCATGGGAAGTCTGATCAAGAGCGAGACAAACACCATCAAAACCGAGATGGGGAACCTCAAAATCTCAGAATCCTGTCTCAAAACCGAGACCACTTGTTGCACGAAGCAAGAGCCAACAACAACAAACGACTCATCATCATCATCATCTTCATCACTCAAGAAAAACTCCTCCTCGTCAGATTTCGACACCCATAGCTTAACCCCCGTCGCTAGCCTCAGCAGCCTCCTCAACCCCACAAATCTCAACATTCCACCTCTCAAATACGAAGAAAACGCTGACGCCGCCGAAATCCAATCCCCCGATTACTCCCTCTGGGAGTCCATCTTCTCCGACCACGCAGCCGACAACGACTTCATGATCTGCTCACCGGTGAGAAACATGCTCTCGCCCCAGACGACGGCAGCCAACTACGGCTACAACTATCCGCACCTCGTGGGGGCATCGCCGCCGGTCTTCCCGTCGCCGCTGGGCCCCGGCAAGGGGAAGGGGCTTAGCCCGCTCCACCGCGTATTCAACTCGCCGGATAATCAGTTCATGCAGGTGGAGCAGGTCGAGAGCCTCTCCTCCTTGCCGGCCTTGGAGAGCCTCTTGGATGATACTTACGATGCTAAAGATGATGATTTTGTTGTCTTCTCTCCCATGAAGATCGCCGGCGGTGAGGCGGATTGCTACGCTGGACTCGCCGCGGTGCCGGAGCTTTTGGACTGCCTCACAATGGCGGATTCGGCGAGGTTTGTTGATCGGGAGACTCCAGCCATTCAAGATAACGGTGTTTATCAGGTGCCATTATCCCAGCAGTTACAGCAGGAGCGGCAGCGGGAGGAGGAGCAGCACCGCCACTTCCAAAGGCGGATCGAGCCACCCAACGCGCCGCTGCACAGACTACAGCGTCAACAACCGCCGCCGCAACAGCTTCATCAGCAAAACCAGCAGATTCCGAATATGCACAATACCTTGATGGTGCCGATTCCCGAACCTGAGCAGGTGATTCATTTAAGGAGTAATTTCCCTTAAATATACGAATATTTATCCAATATTATTTTCCTCCTGAACTAAAACTTTCCTTCTAAATATACAAAATTTCTATTGTTTTCATTTTTTCTTCGATTGTTAATTTTTGAAAAATTAATGCCATCGTGGCTCGCTGAAGTGACAAATTATTATCGTCATGGCTGGTTGAGGTGATCATAGATATCTAATTACGTCAATTAGTACATCGAACTTTTAAATCATGGATATTTTAGGTATCCACTTCAGCATTAATTTGAGAAACAATTGACAATTATGTGGAAAAACAAAATAACTAAATTCATGTATTTAGAGGTAGAATTTTTTATTTATTTACCATATCAAAATAGATGAAAGTTCGTGTATTTCGTTACAATTACCCATTCATTTGATCGATGTACACTAGGCGAAATTCACTATGTATAGTACTAAAGAAAATCACTAGTATATTTTCATCGAATATAATATTTTTTACGTTCACGGTCGATTTTTTTTATTTGTTATTGCAGGAACAAGACAGTGGACTGCAATTGGTGCACCTTCTTCTAGCTTGTGCCGAAGCAGTCTCCAAAGAGGACTACATGTTGGCACGACGGTATCTGCACCACCTCAATCGCGTCGTTTCCGCCCTCGGCGACTCCATGCAGCGCGTCGCCGCCTGTTTCACCGAAGCCCTCAGCGCAAGGCTCGCCGCAACTCTCACAAACAAACCTGCAACCTCAAACCTAATACCTTTCAACCCTTTCCCTCTCAACAACCTAGAAATCCTCAAAATCTACCAAATCCTATACCAAGCCTGCCCCTACATCAAATTCGCCCACTTCACCGCCAACCAAGCAATCTTCGAGGCGTTCGAGTCAGAGGAGCGTGTCCATGTCATCGACCTCGACATCCTCCAGGGCTACCAGTGGCCTGCTTTCATGCAGGCCTTAGCAGCCAGGCCCGGCGGCGCGCCCTTCCTCCGGATAACTGGGGTGGGCCCATCCCTCGAGTCAGTGAGAGAGACAGGTAGGTGTCTGACCGACCTAGCTCTCTCTCTCCACGTCCCCTTCGAGTTCCACCCGGTCGGGGAGGAACTTGAGGACCTCAAACCCCACATGTTCAACCGGAGGGTTGGCGAGGCACTGGCCGTGAACTCCGTCAACCGCCTCCACCGCGTCCCGGGCAACTGCCTTGGAACCCTACTGACGATGATCCGGGACCAGGCCCCCAACATCGTCACCATAGTCGAGCAAGAAGCGAGCCATAACGGGCCCTACTTCTTGGGCCGGTTCCTGGAGGCCCTCCACTACTACTCTGCGATTTTCGACTCGTTGGACGCGACGTTCCCGGCGGACTCCGCCCAGAGAGCGAAGGTGGAACAACACATCTTCGCCCCGGAGATCGGGAACATCGTAGCTCACGAGGGGCCGGAGCGCGTGATGCGGCACGAGCGCCTCGAGAAGTGGAGGAAGATCATGGAAGGGAAGGGGTTTCAAGGGGTCCCGCTGAGCTCAAATGCAGTCACACAATCAAGAATTTTGCTAGGATTGTATTCTTGCGATGGGTATAGACTGACGGAGGATAAGGGTTGCTTGCTTCTAGGGTGGCAAGATAGGCACATTCTTGCTGCTTCTGCATGGCGGTGCTGATGCCATGCATGCAGTGATTTTACGTGGACGTGTTTGATTAATTATTGGCGTTTGTCTTGAGATCGAGTAGATTGATTTTAATATTGATAATTCTTGAAATTTGATGTATAAGTGTTTTTAGGGGGTGATGATGATGTCGAGTAAAGAGGCTGGACCGAGAGATTGCGGGGCTTGCCTTGTGTTCGCCCTTAGTTAGGCCGAGATGAGGCCTTGAGTGCACAATGTGTGCGGCGAGTGTGGGCGGCTAGCGCCGAGAGTGTGCGGTAAAGGCCGAGACGTGTGTGCGATGAGTGTGAATTTGTGCGTGAGGCTTTGAGTAAGCAAAATATAACTTTATCGAGTGCTTCTTGGAACAAATATGTGTAGGACGATAGGTACACCGAAAACCCCTTGCGAGGCCCCTCAACCCGAGCAAATACCTAGCTCGTTTCGAAATACCTATAATCTTCCACACCCTTCGTCGTTGCCTTTGAAGGGCTTTATATAGGCGACAATAACACTCCTAACTCGACTAGGATTCTAATAGGATAGACCTAGATCTTTAGAAGATTTCGAGCTATCCTTTACAAATAAATAAACATGAATCTAAAATGGATAGACCTAAATCTAAAGGATAAACATAAATTGAAATAAACATAAAATAAACAAGGATAAGGATGATCTCGGATTTGGCTTAATCCATCAGACAGGGCGGCTCTATCTCTTCCGCTTTTTGCGCTAGGGCGTGCCTATCCGCGCGCTTGAGCGCCCGGCGGGCGGACTTCCCGTGCGCTCTCATGCGCACTGTCCCGTGCCGCTTGGTCCGTCTTATGTGTCCCGCGTGCGGGAACCTCATCAGATGGATCGAATATTGGTTAACTTACGCACGATTTGGTTGGTTATAAATTATTTTTATTTGTTTGCGCTTTTTTATGTACGTTATTATCGTGCTTCAATTCCGTATACTGGTTTTCGGTCATTTTGTATTTACATGTTTTATTTATGAATATATCAGTATATATACATGATGCTCATTGGTCATATGTAGATTTGGCAATAATATATAAGTAAGATTTCTTATGCATCTTATTTCTTTCATAAATAAAGCTATGAATGTCACCCTAGGATATATGACTCATTTCCTATACATATATATATATATATATATAGTGATGATAATATATGATGGGAGTGATAGTAACAACAAAAGATATATGATATTTCCATAAAGGGGATGATGAATGAATTCAATAATTTTCATTTATGAAGAAATATAATTTGGTTCCAATGAATCAAGTGATGACATTAGATTTTACCTGTTGGCTGGTGCAGAAGACTGAAATATCTGCACCAACATCTGCCAACCAGAAAAATACACTAATATAAATCACCTCCAAAATCAAGAAATACAAATTCTCATCAAGAAGGAATTGTATGCATGCATCACAACCGAACAGAGGCCACCAACGCCTGAAAACCATGCCCCAAATGTACTCAAATTTCTGAGGATTCCAGAGGTGATACATAACATAAGAAGATTCAAAGGAATCAAGAATAAGCACTCGAGTGATCGGTGAAGTACATCATCTGTGGAGATGAAAAGAAATTTCCCTAATAAAGTTGAGTACAAAGCTGATTCGTGGCACAATAGAGATACAATTAAGGACTGGCATTCACAAGAATTTCCAGATAGTATTGGAGGGTAGAGACCAAAGATGTTGTATTCTCATAGTATGTAAAAAGTTCTGCACCTACACATGTACAAGCAGCAAATTTTTATAGAAACAAGCATACATGACAAACAACTGTTACACAGAAATGATCTCAAACATACAGTGAATGATGAGTATTTCACTGTTTACAAATTATTGTGTTTTCCGACTTCACAATCTGATGGCGCAGGTGAACTCCCTAGAAGTCCATAAGATAAAGGCTCAGTTAAAGTTCCCCACTCTCACAAGATGGAACACGAACAGAGGTTCTTCGTGGGAGTCTCATCAACCTTCTTCTCTGTTAACACAATGGGAACTTTCAGCAACTAAGCAACTATTTTGGGAAAAGAGAAAATTGAGGTCTTAATGATAGCATCACAGAGAAATGAGATTGCATTTGTTACAAAATCCAGACTTGTGATGTTAGATTTCAGGGTATCATAAAAAGGAAAAGGAAAAAAAAAAACACTAATAAATGGAGGGTCTGGTTTGTGATCAATTTATTCAATAAATGATGATTTAGAAAGGGTGGGAAATCCCAGGTTTGGAGCATAGTTTATGCACAAATATAAATAGAATGGATTATACATGTATATATCATAAAAATGGATTGGTATGGATGAGCATTGCACTTCCTGTAGCAATGACAATCACCAGTAACCGATTATTCCTCTAAGCACTTTGTGAATGTACTTCAGAAAGACAGTTGCAATTTTATCCCATTTCCTCTTACCAAGTTTTACATAAGTTTTCCTAAAACAGCAGAATGGGAAGGGATGCCAGGGGAGGATGAATAGAGAAATTTAAGGCTCTAGGAAATTGTGCTTCTACAGCACCATGAAAACCCATACAATGATGCATGAAAACATGAACTCTATAATTGGCTAAATTCTTCTCTACTAGTACACAACATTATCTATAACCACCTGAGACCTATATTTCTCTAACTATCAATATCCTACACCAAGATCAGGATACATTCATATAATCAAACCTTTAGACTTGCCAAGAATTTCAAAATCCACATTCAACTGTTTGCTTCTATTCTCATTGTCCAAATATGCACTAGATCCAACCATCAACCCTTGATGCCTCCCAAGGATCTATAGATTTTACCATCCCCTGTCCTTGACTCCCGTTTTTAGGAGTTATAAGCTATAGCTATATTTCTAATGTTATCAATGTTCCAACTCGTATGATAACCTAATTACCAAACCCATAGAAAACTATGCCATCTAGTAACTGAAACCATAGATTCACATTCAGGCATAGTATTTTATTCACGAAACCGATCTGTAAAGTTGTGCAGTTCCATATGACTAGAAGCTCCAAATCTAAGAGTTAAAACATTGTAGTCAAAATTAAGTAGGCAGGAAGTATAAAACATAATTAGAGCAACTGAACTTATGAGTTATGACTAACAATCAGGTTTGCAGCACAACAAAAAAGTAAAAAAGTTACCTGTCTTAGCTTTTGCTACCGATGGCTGTACAACCGCATGCATGGTGATAACTCCTTTAGGAAGCTCTCCAAATGGCATCTTACACTGTGCAACAGTCTTGTTATTCTCCAAAATTTTTCCAGCACTTATTAATTTCACATCATTTGCTGCTTTTGGGGAGATTTTCTTATCTGATAATAAGCAAAATTGCTCCAATTACACTCGCAATAAGCATGCAATAGAGCAGGAAATAAGCTCTCCACTACATTTATGATTAAGGTATGCATTAATGAAGACAAGTCTCTGAAACTCAATTTCTCATGTGCCCCAAAACCACAACTTCGTTCAAATTTGGTCTGCTTTACATTCTTACAATTGCACGAATTCTGCAGTTACTCCTGACTAATATTTCAAGAATTTTTATACCACAGTTAAGCATAAAATCAAAGGGCATTTAATCATAAGACATTTAATCAAAGGGCGTAAACTCAAACATATTTTTAGTTACTACTAAAACACTAAAAGTTAAACTTCACTAAATAGTTTACTGTATGTTCACTCAATCAAACGCCCAAGAGAAAATGGAACATAAGAAGATAATAAAATCAAATGAAACAAGCTCATGTTCAAGCACCAAAATTAAAAGAGAGCATAAGTTTTTTGAAGAGTTAAGCTAACCTTTAGGCCACTCTGCCACAACTCTTTCCTTGAGCATAGCAACAGTCGACGCTGGCGAATATCGGAACGGACCGATATCTGATCCATCGTACAATCTGAACTTCAGCTCCACCAAATCCTCCTCCGGCATTTGCTTTCTTCCAAAATCCTCACAATGCTCCAAAACCAAACCCAATTCTTTTCCAATCAAATCAAAACCCTCGGATTCCGAAATCCTTCACCCGCCAACCGCAGGAAAAAAGAAATCCGTTAAAATTGGAGGTGCCAGCCGAAGATTATCGGAATTTTCAAAGTTAATGCGTTAATTACACTTCGAAATTGAGGAACCCTAGACCAGATCTTGATGATTTACGCTTCGCTTTTGCTCTATGTGCAGTGGTTTTTTATTTCTATCCTTTAGAGTTATGAGTTTTTCTTTTGTGTTAGATTTCTTTAATTTTTCTTTTCCTTTCCTTTAGTATTGATTTTTGAGAGAAACGTTGTGAAAAAAGTAGTAGTCAATTTTGGTCAATTTGTAAGCTCTTCAATTCACTGTTCACTATAAACAACATTATTCTCCTACTGAGATTTTAATGTCAAATTTGGACCATTTTTCGTTTCTTAGTATAAAATAATAAAATATGATATACAATTTAATGTAACATCTTATTAGTATTTTCGATTTAAGGTTTTTATTTTTGGGGGTATAAATGTAAGGTCTTTTTTATTACTTATGTTAGAACTCTATTATTATTATTATTATTATTATTATTTTTTTTTTTTGGAGTCTGAAATCTATACAAGTTGATACTTGACCACCATCTCAACATGTTGTTATGATAATTAATAAATGGGATGATTGCCATTTAAATCATAACTTTTCGTTGACTTCTGGTCAATCCCATAACTTTTGAAACTGGAACATAAAATCACAA
>JAYDZE010570690.1:0-11895 GCA_034509125.1 Monilaria moniliformis
GCATTTGTGTTCTTGTTACTGAGCTTGATGGGATCTTTGTTGGTGGTAACGTGGAACCGATTTCGAGTTCCTAGATTCTGGGGGTTCTGCCTTGTTGGCCTTTACGTTATTTTCATGATGGTAAGCCTACTCATTGCAGCCTTCTCTTTCTAATTTTTGGGGAAAAGAGTCAATGGTTGCTTCATGTATATGCTTGAGATAAAGCATGGAAATGCCAGGAGTTGTATTTTTGCTTAGTGCCTCTTCATCTCTCTCTCTCTCTCTCTAACTTACCTTTTTTTCCGCAAATTTGATGATCATGATCATAATAATGTACAAGAGAAAGAAAAAAGATAAAAGAAAATGCTAAGGTGGACTATATGTCAGCGGTGCTTAGAAATCATGTATGGCATACTGGTACAATACATATATGTACATATTATAATTTGAGGATGTATGATGTATGGCATATTGGTCCTCCATACTATAACTATAAGAAAAGCTATTGGTCCCATTGAAAATGTGTATCACCACATGAACATAGATGCGAAGTTGGGCCCAACCCAATAGTCCACTTGTAAACCCCTCCACATAATATATTACTCAAATACTTGGATGAAAAAATTCACAAAATTTGAGTTGGAGTCCTCTGAAAATTTCAAAAGTTTTTGCAAATGTAACAACGGTCGCAAATAGCAGACGCTGCAACTATGCAGACATCTCTCCGTCTCCTCTCCGATCCCTGTTTTCTCCCAAATGACAGCGTCAAAATTCCTTCCCACCACTCTAATTTGAATTATCCGATTCTTCATAACCGCATTTCTGCTGCGCGGAAAACCACGACTGTGTGCGCTGTAAACAGGAGAGACAGATATGGGATTGCGAAATCCGGCAAGCTGATGCTGGAATCCGCCTACATCATCGCGTCGCATCTCCGGATTTTGCCGGAGCCCGTCGATTCGATTCTGAGAGAATTCGGAGCGGGGAACGGAGGGCGGAACGGGTTCTGGAGCGGGTTCGGGCGGGGCGGGTCAGACGGTTGGAGAAGGAGGAGGAAGACGAGATTGGGATTGGTGGGCATTTTGGTAATTCTTGGGGCGGTGGGGTTGTGGTGGATTGTAGGGAAGGAATTGGCACTGGATTCTGATGCTTTATTTGGGGGTTTAGGGTTAGTGCTTTTTGGGCTTTCTGTGGAAGGGTGGAGAAGAGGGGCTAGAGATTGGATTCTGGGGTTTTGTTGCTGTGCTTTTTTGGTGGGTTTGGTTTCCACCAAGGGTGATTTTCCGGCGTGGTTGAAGAATTTTGGGAGCTTGAAGAAGCGTCCGAAAAGAAGAAAAGGAAGAGCATTTTGAGGGATTCTTGCAAATTGGGATGATTTTTGGGCAATGTGTATCTTCTTTTTTCTTTGCTATTCTTGATTTTTTTGAGATTTCTTCATGTCTTTGTGTGTTGAGTTTTGGAGGTCTATAGACTATAGTGATTATTGGAGATTGATGGTTCTTTGTGAAGTAGAATGAAATCTGGAGAATCATCAGCTTGGAATGTTGGAACATAGCATACTTCAAATTGTAGTTGTATGCCAATAAATAATTTCACATACCACCAAAAGTGAAGCCAACTTCAATCCAGCATTGCATCACATATTTTAAATTTATAAAGTAGTTATAATTATTAAACTCTTGTGTATTTTGTTTTAGTACATGCTTAAGGGAAACGTGAAACTCTGGTGTGCCAGCAATTAGTAATTAACTAATAATTATTTTGAGATCAATCAGAGTTATTAATTCTCAATTACGATTCAATTAGGGCTGGCTGATGCTGATGCACGTCTATTCAAATGTAACGGAGTGCCGAGTGCGCCTAAAATAAAAATCCTCAATCTCAACAACTAAAATTTATTGATAGAAAATAAATGCAACAGAATTTATTAAAATAAAATTTGAAAAATCAACTAATCAAAAGCTTAATACATAATAATTGAAGGACCAATAAGTAAAACTTTGGTTTGACAGGAGCTAGGTCTTTCACATCGTCACAGAAAAGCCATGTTGGGACTCATGTTTCACTGATTCGTGCCGTTTGCAGATTTGAAGAGTATGATATCTGCGGGATTGGGTACCATCACATCATGCAATTATGTGCTCATGAAGAATTCTGTACTTGGGAAGCAAAATTTGAATGTTCTATGTATCGGTCATGGTGGAGGAAGCATACCTTTGTTTCTGGTTAGTGAAATCCAAGGTTTACTAAACCTAACCTCCTTTTGCATTCTGTGATCCAAGAAGCTTTTTCTAGATCTCTCTGGCATGTCTGTTTTAGGTGCTTCTAATCATAAGGGAACAGTTGTAGTTGGATCTTGTTCCATGCAATATACTTTCCTGTCGTATAAAATGCAATATTTAACTATATATATTGTGAAATTCATATTAAGAATATTTTTTTCTTGTCAATGGCCCTTACTATAGTTACTATATAAGGATACTACTCCAATTACTTCCTGATGTTGACATTGCTAAAGGAATATGACCCTGTGCAAGTGCATTATGTATCCGTGCACACCTCTGATGCTCTGAGCTGCTTCTTTTATAGTTTTGAATTTGGCAGCCCTTGAGATTGAACTGAATTGGTACATTATATTTGCTGTGAGTTTACATTTCTGATCTTCTGAAAGATTCTGTTCGCTAGCTTGAGAAGCACGAGCACCATCTTCTCTGATTTGGCCAAACATTTTGCTATTTACTCTTGCCGACGTGGCTGTAAATCTCATCTGTGGTACCCTTTCAGGTGCTGTGTGGTTCATACGGTTGAGATTGACCCCACTGTAGTCTCAGCTTCAACACGAGCACTGGGGTTTCCTGCCTTTACAATTATGTCTCCCAATGGATAGCATGCTCGTGGGAAGCCAGAGCCTCTGGATGAGGTTCTGTGGAAAGGCACTCATGAAAGGATGCTGTTCAGTTCAGATGCAGAGAAGTTCATTCTCGAGAGCACCAATGTCTATGACATCATCTTCATTGATGCCTATGACGGGGAAGACATCTTCCCACGCAAACTGTGGGATCCCGATTCCCCATTTCTCCAAGCTCTGGGGTGCCGGCTCCATCCGGGTCATGGCACAGTACGCTGACGTGAAGCTGGACGTCGATGCAGCAGATGTACTGCAGATCTCGTTTTTGCCTATGGGAAAGCATGTGTCTCAAGTATGCTGAGGCAGGCATACGTAGATGTGTTTTTAGGGAGTGGTAGTGGTTTTGGTTACAGTGTACCTGTGCCATGGGTGTATAAAATACATCTCTTGTTGTGTGTCGAGGTTTGGGCAGACCTAAGGATAGTGTAGACTGGAATATGATTTTGAACACTCTGATCTGCAAAGGTCTTGAGGTGGAGAAACTGATTAACATGCATTTTCTTGTTTGCAGTATGTTAAAAGAGGTTTTACTCCGCTGGACTGATCCATTCATCAAGAATTCATCATTTGTCTCAAATTCTTTATCATACAATTTGTCTTGCTGATTCCTTGTCTCTCTCTCTCAATCAAATGGAGTTTTGTAGCTTACTAAATAACAAAAGAATCAAATGGGTTGGATTTTTGAAGCCTTGCTGAATGATAGATCCCACTGAAAGATCAAAGGTGTGGTGGATATCATTATGGAAAACTCACGTTTTGACATCTAAATTGTAGGACTTCCAACAAAATTATCATGACCTTCAATATCTTGCATTTCATAATTTAAACAGCTCCATTTGCACTTGGATTTTCTGTACCAGGAATCATCAGACTATTGAAATCGAACATGCAATCTATAATACAGTATGTTTGTATATTCTTTTATAAAATTATCAATTGAATATTGGATATTAAAAATATATTAAATTATAATTATTTAATATGATAGTGAACCAAACCGGTTGTTTCAGTAGCCCATAACAAATCCAAGTGGAAATACTCGCTATAAACCAACGGCGACTGCTTCCCTCTCCCTCACTTGTACTCAGTGATGTGATATGGCTGAAGAAGAAAGGTTGACCAGCTCCTCTTCCGGCCCGAGCCCGACCCAGAATCCGAAACCGGACCCGTGCCCCATTTGCCTCTCCCCAACAACTCAAGAATCCTATTTGGATCAATGTTTCCGTACGCCTCCATGCTATTTGTCTTCCACAATATTATATTTGAAATTATTCAATTTTGATTTTTGTTCTTGTTTTGAGCTTCTTCGACTCATTTTTTCACATTCTTCGTGTATTTTCTTTGATAGGTGTTGTCATGAGCTAAATTTCTTTTTTATATTCTCGAAAGTTTAATTTCCCATAGTTGATTTGGAATTAGTTTCAGATTGTTCTTCTTGAATCGAACCCTCCGAGTATTATGAGTTGCTCGTGACAGAATTCAATCGAATCATCCTCTGTAATATTCTTTAATTGGAGGAAGTGATGAATCAATTTTGAGGAAAATAGGAAAGGAAAATAGAAAGAAGCCAGCAGGAGTTTGAAGATGCAATATAGCAGAAAATCTTAAGGGGAACTATTGACCATATACATAATGAACTAGTACATTTTGATTATGATATTTAGATGCTTCAGTACTTTTTTGGTGAGATCATAATATTGGACCTTTAACTCTTATGTTGATGAAAAAATAGTTTTATGGAGTGAAATTCAGAAACTTTACAGTCTCTCATAGTTCTTGCAAGACTTTGTCTCCTGTCTAAACTTTTAGTTTAAGATGTCTTCATAAATATGCTGCTTTGGAAATTTATCTACAATGAAGATGATATATTGTGAATGTGGTCTTCAATTATCCATTGATGTTTAAGCTAAACTGTTTCAGATAAATTTTGCTATCACTGCATAGTTAAATGGATGAATATAGTTGCACGCGCACAGTCTTGTACATCTTCGTCATTGACTTGTCCTTTGTGCAAGGTAAGCTTTATATTTTGGTTTCCATCTACTATTTTAGCATTAGATAATGGTTTTGGTTGATCAAGGATGTTAATTTATATTTTATGTAAGTTTGCTGATGTGATTGTCTTTTCAAATCATGTGAAATTTTCTGTAACAAGTTTCATCACTCTTGATACTTTGTTCATTTCTATGAAACTCATCATCATACTCTCTTCGTAAACAATAATCCTTGTTGGTGCAATTGTCTTTTTAGCAAATCTTAATCAGGCTAACTAGGTAAAACTACTGATGTGGTGTAGTTAAAGAATAGTTTTGCTTTCCAGTCTGTCGACATTTTTGCCTAGGTCGAGGAGCTTATTAAAGGTCTGATGATGTGTACATATCCTGTTTAGAGATGATTGAGAATAAATACTAGTTTTTGTATCTTTCATAAGGTTCTCTTTAGTTTGTGATACCAAAATGCCCGAGATATGGCGACAAGAAAAGATAGAGATGAACTGCCAAGTATATGTATTTGTTTACAGTTACCCATGGACAATTTATAGCTACTCTATTCCTCTTGTGGGCTGTTTTTTTTTGTATCTTATATTATATTATTTTATATGTTACTTCAGAGAGAGAACTTCTCCATTATCTGTGGATATGATGGAATTTCTTATCAACAGCATTATGTTGGCAAGAGTTTGGGAAATAGGTATGGTAGAATTGGTTTAGTTTGAGGCTATATCTATGTGATCTTCATCTTTACCTTTTCTTAGAGACTGCAAATTATTCAATTATTTAATTGTTTATTCTGGTTTCACAGTGAATTCTTTTCAGAAGCTCACAGATATAGGCTGAAATGCTACTACACTGACCCAGGTTTTTTTAATTCCTTTGCTATTTCAATTGCTTTATTGAATCTGGTAAACTAGCTTTAGAAAACAAACCGGGGTTATCTGGTGGCAGGTGATGTTGCTGAAAAGTTACAGGTTTCACTTTACTGGAAGTATCCCAAGTATCTACGGCAAAACCATTTCCTGGCTGACTGGTTGAGAAGGGAAATTCAGGCTGTAATGCAGGTATTCATTCTTATATTCTCTATATCTTCTAGGTTGCTTCCACCCCCAATCTCTTGATAACTGAATTGAGTATAATTCACCACCCTAATTGATTTGAGTAGTGAAGATCTGATTGGAATTTATATTTGTAGGACCCTAATTGATGAATTAATAGATGCCTTTGGTATTAAAGAAAATGAAGATTGTAGAATGTTTGGAACTGAGAAAAGAAACATTGATTTTTGTTGATTAATAACCATTATTAAGTCAAGTCAGTTTTTAGGTTCCCTAGTTACTGCTGCTGTTCTCTGTTTATTGAGAGAGTATACATATATATACTTATATGGTTTGCTCCGTATGCAGGAGGAGGATGTCGACATTATCATGCATCACGTACTTGGTGTCATCGACTCATTAAGAAGGTATTGTGAATCTTAATTTTTAAATGTGATTTGCAGGATGGTTGCCATCTTTCCTCCAAACCCATCCTTCAATGTTGCAGGGATTGGTCAAAAAAGACGAGCACGTCAGCTGAAAAGGCACGAGAAGAGTTCAAAGTGTCAGTTTCAGATGCGGTGAGGCCATTTCTGACAGGTCGAACAGAGAGGTTTGTAGAAGAGTTAGAAGTGTTTGTAGCATCAGGGCTCAACATGGATGCTTTTGATCAAGTGTACATTAAGCATTTAGGTTGGAAAGAGAGTGAGAAGAAGGTTTATGATGAGACTTGTCAACCTACTACACCTGCTGTGCCCTACTTGTACATCTTTGATGAAGATGAAGATGAATATCCTCATCAAATTTGAGTCTTTGTGCTCTTGTTAATGGAGTTTTAACTTTTAAAGAAACCACTTTGGTTATGAGTTACAAGCATACAGGAAACCAGATGTTAGTACCTTTCGGTCATGAATTCACCGCTCTATCACTAGATCACCCCGATATATGTGAGCAGAAAACATGAGGTCTATATATTTTCTATTATAATTTATATCTATCACATCCTCTTATTTTTTCTTAATTTAATGATAATTATATAATGTTATATTATAATTCAAGTATAAATGTAAAATTTTAATGAGAGGTTACAACATATGGGACCACGCACTCCCGGATATTATAATAAGATTTACAAACTTAGGGCATTAATACCATAAATATAAATTTAAATCCCAATAAATGGAAAATTTTCGAGTAATAACAATAATAATAATAATAACAATAATAAAAAACTTAAAATCAAAACACCATGTTCCACAAATGTATTATTGTACAAGAATATTTGAATAGATACAAATAGTGAAAGGAAAAACCAAAATGCTCTAAGAGCGTCCCAGAATCCAATCCCTTTTTACTTGTGTAATATTGAAGTCCAATCCCTTTTCTATATACATAAAATTAACAGACCATTTGATGTAATTAAAAAAAGAACAAATAATTGACAAAATCTTTCAAACTAATTAACCTGTGGTATATATTTGTCAACAGAATACTCAGAAAGGGACTGAAAGACCTTGTAGTTGCCATATCTCATGAAGAAATAATGAGGAATTGGTAGAAAAACAGAGAAGCGACGACCATCATAAGTCCGTTAGCAATGGAACCGAGTCGAGCAGCTCCACTTCCAAAAGGCAGGCCCGAAGGCAGCCCTGGTGGCGGTGTAGATGATGTAGAAGAATGATTTGTGCTCCCAGGCGTGGCCTCCGGGTCTAAAATGGAAGGCGCGGGAGCATCACCTGTTTTGTTGCCTTTACTTACAGGTAGGGTGTTTGATCCACTAGCAGTATCATAGCCTGAGATCAGCAGTCGAATGCTTATTAAATCGAGCTCATGGCCGTAGAAATAGATGCATATTATTGCAAGAATGATAACTTACAGTTCGATTCCGACCACCCCAAGACCATATCCTCGCGATCAAAGACTATCTTGTAGCCAGTCATGAAATTTTCTGGGAGAATTTGAAAAAATTTATAGAGTTCGTCAGACAAATAAGGCAGTATTAATGTCGGAAGAAAAGACTGATGACACTGAAGATACTTCTATACAGATGACTAATAGGTTCGAGAATCTTAAAATTATTTACAACGCATAAATTCTTTTTTTTTTAGAGGAAAACGCGCAAAGTCTTGGTTTAACATGAAGAGCTAAATGCAAATCAGCAATACAGATTCACAGCTGAAGAGAAAGCAAGTAAATAATTCCAATATACTTACGTCCAATGATGTTAATATCCTCACTTTTGACGATAGCCAAACAAAATGCATATCCACCCTGCAAACGAATCGAGTTTATAGCACATCTTTTGACAGAAAATTTCATAAAATTAATCTAATGTACTGTAGATATCTCACCTGTCTTGGAATCACAATAGTTGGCATATTGACATAAAGTAGGTCTCCACCTTTAAACGTCATGTTCAAGTCCGGAGCATAGTAGCTATCTTGAGTTGCACTGCAGGCAATGGAAATAATGAGGCGAGGGATGACCCAAAATCAAACATAGAGCGGCCCAAGAAGTTGTCGACTAAATCAACTGACCTGAGTGAATAGCAGTGGTCGAAGATAATCTGCCTCTCCGGTTGGTAACGTGGCTCAGTTACTTGAGAATCAAACTGCAAAGGAAGAAACTATTTCAAGACATGCTCGAAAAAAAGGAATGATCGAAAGATGGTAGTATCATATATATATATAACTTACACCCTTTGTGATAACAGAATAAGCTGGGTCGTTCAAGTATGTGAAGGAGGTGCCAGAGTCGAAGATTGCTGTGAAGTCGACCTTGCTGGCATTTCCCCCCACAACTATATCTGTCACGGTCACATTGTAGCTGGGATTGCAGAAATTGATTGCAAGATTAGGCTTAGGAGCTGAAACTAGGATAAATCAATGCACGTTTTGCAGAAACAAATTCGGCTGCTCACTGTGATGATTCATCAACATTGATAGGAGTTGTTTTTTGATTAGGAGTTCCTTTATCGCCAAAAGCAATTCTTCCAGCTCCATCACGCCCTCCAAAACACATTGAGAAAGAATTTGCTGCGAGCCCTTTGTTGGCTAAGATGCTAGGAACCGATATGCTGTCCATACCAAGTCCGAATAGACCATTAATAGCAGCACCATCAAGAAAATCACCGGTTTGGATTATTCCACATCTGAAACGAGGACACATGCTAAAGCTTTAATACAAAATAACTGTGAAAAATTAGACAGTCTCAGTAGACCAAAAAAGAGCATTTACGTATTATTTAGTCTCAATTTGAAGGAAATATCTTGAATTATGAGCAATTCTAACGGAAACACATACCCTAATGTAATTGGGGCGCTAACGGGTTTTTGAGGATTTTCATCCGTTCCCAAGTGCAAAACATCGTCTACTAAGATCCCTGTACTTGAAGTATTGCTGGAAAGATAGACTTCTTGGTAAGCACAAGCATTACGCCTCGGAGCACATGCTCTTGTCCGTCCACACATAGTGCTATTGCAGGGAATGGGTGAGCTAGTTGACGATACATTTGGGCTGTATATGCTGAGCTCTACACTCTGTTTCCATTAAAATAAAGTAAAATCAGTGACGAGCATACAAATCAAGAGAGCGAGAAGTATTAGGCAATAATGTTTATGTAGATATTTCTGAAGACTTGGAATGACATACCTTCCCTGAAGTCGAGTTCAAGCTACGTACACAATCTGTACAGTCGCATGGTAACCAAAATAGGTCACTCCCAGTGTCGAGTGCCACAAGAAATGACACGGGCGGGGTACCCACAGATACAAGTGAATAGTGCAAACTGCAAATACACAAAACAAATATAACATAAGAATTAAGATAGAAGAAACATCAAAAACTTTAAGACACGGAAAATTAAGAAAAGATCAACAAAGCACCTGATTTTATCACTAGAGCTATCATTATAATACTCTTAAAATGATAACTAAGAACCCAAGAATATGAACTCTGTAGAAAAAAGAGGCAGTTCAACAACTTGAATTTTATACATCGTTTACTCTCCTGAATATGATATAATTATATGAAAGCAATCATAGTTTGTTGCGTCAACAATTTCCAAGATAGAGCTGTAGCTCACCTACTAAGCATTCAAAGAATATAAAAAAAGGTATTTTTCGAACTTTCTTGTTAAGCTCGGAATGCCTTGTGTCTCCTCACCTCTACATACTACTAGCTGTTTGATTATTACAACTCTGGCTGCAGAAGCATTCATATCTCTTGACAACAAGAACACAGTTGAACTTAGCAAATAGCGCACGAAATTGGTTACCAAGTCATCAATACTCAAAATCTCCACAAAAACGCAAATAAGTTATCCCAGACGCCCATTGAAGAATGAAACACAAATCATAAAAGCTTTTTTTTTATGTTGGGTGGGGGGAGACCAAAAGCTTCCCAAAAATACTTCAACAAAAGATGTTATTCTTACAACAGTTGATTCGTGAATCTAGTGAAAGTGAAGGGTGTGTCTAAACTAGAATTTATCGTTATCCTTCTATTTTCACCCTATTTGTGACATTCCTTCAAAATCTTAACCACCTCTCATTTTAAGGGCAGATAGTAGCAATAGCATTAGCAATTCAAACAATTACCCCTCAAAAAGCAACCAGATAAGTCAGACAACCTCGTACATTACATTAGAGCAGCATATAAAACCAGCAGAAACCAATCAAAAGTAAGAGCATAATTAAGCAGATAAATAATGAAGTCAAGAAATGAATAGGAAGCAAAGCGCATACAATCCGAGAGAGGTGAGGCGGTAAGTTTCGTTGCTGCCGAAGAAGGTGAGGTAGGGGCTGGAGGCGGGGGTGGTGGCGAGGCGGCGGGCTTTGGAGAGATGATCGCGGTGGGCCATGGCGGCGAAGTAGTCGAGACTGTCCTTCTCCGGCAAGCCCCTGACGTCCAGGAAATCCTTAACGGTGTCGGAGTATCGGTGGTGGACATCGAACCCGAAGAGGCCATAGGCATCACTGCCCCCACAATAAATCCAACACAAAAACAGAATCAGCAAAACATCCTTAAAAAACATGATTAATTAGCTCCTGTTTGAGCAAGTACAATCAAGAATTAAACCCTGGCCCAATTGGAGAAACGGACAGTGGGTCAGTGGTGAAGAGAATGAGAAATCTCGAACATGTATTTATAAGGGAGGGAGATATATAGATTGATTGGGGAGAGAGAGAGAGAGGGAGGCGTATTGTACCTTGAGAGAGAGAGAGAAAAATGGTCAACAAATACAGAGTGTAGAAGAGGAAGAAGGCAAGGCGGTCATCATCATCGACAATACATGTATTATTACCATGAATCGCAAAATAAGAAATTGGTGGAAAAAGAAAGTCGACGGGAACACGACTGTCTCCATTTCTTAGTTTAAACAGTTGATGCGTGTTCAAGACGTGGCAGTTGTTTGTGGGGCCCGCTCCTGCTCACACACACAACCAGGAACCTTCCTTTCGCTGCGATTTTACCAGATTTACTCTACTTGACTGTACCTGCCTTCTCTCTCCTAAAGAACCGGACTTTTTGCATTTTTACCCCTTTCTTTACTGCTACCCAAAGTCAGCGAGCAGACTTCTTTCGCTTCGCGCCAGTTATTCTTTTCTTTTTTTATTTTATTTTATGGCCTCAATTTGAAAGTGCAGCTTTAATTGGTCAAATATTTCTCCTCTATACTAATAAGTCAGCAGTTCGAGTAACTACGAAGTAAATGAAAAACCATTGTTAATCAAATTGGAATAGACTGGAAGCAGTTTGTAAAATATTGTATGATAAAATCACACCAATCTTTCTGAAGGCCTTCCCACAGACGGCGCCAGTGATCGTAGACGGCACCAGTGATAGATCTTGTTTTTACGGGATTAATTAACTTAAATACGAGCAGAAATTTAGAGTAATAACACAAGGGTTTAACGTGGTTCGATCGTTAATTAGATCTACGTCCACGGCTCAAAGCGTAAGAGTATATTTGCAA
>JAYDZE010570701.1:0-11895 GCA_034509125.1 Monilaria moniliformis
TTTAGGTATTCTTAGGGTTAATTTTATTCTTGAGAGTGATAATTTGCATTTAATAATATGCTCTAGAATACGCATCATGCAGCACCTGATTTTATAATACACCATAATATTTATTAAAAATTTAAGTGAAAAACATATAGGATTTTTTTTAGGGGAACATATATATAGGATATTTTCAGTAATGGCGTACACATGTACAATTAAAGAGGTGTTTAAGCCTCTACCACAAGCTAAAAAAAAATCCTATTTTTATTCGTATAACATCGTTGAAATTTTTGGTATATTGTGTGAATTATAGTGCAAAAGCCATTATTATCATAACGAAACATAGGAAAATTATTATCTCAAAATTTCGAACTCGAAATTTAGAATAGATAGCCCCTAACAAAATATATTTTTGCAATATATAAATGCATTTTAACTTATAGCTTATAATCTAGTTATATTTAATTAATCTATAAAAAAAATTCTTGAAAAATATTTGGCTAGCTATAATTGTTCATTGTTATTGTGATTATAGACTTTTACCTCACTATTATTTCATAAGTGCTATATCACAGTTGTTTTATAAAAAATCAATGGTCAGGATTACCATCCCCTTGATCCTCCGCTTGATTCCCCTCTATAAATACACATGCGTAACTGTAATTCAGTTCCCGCGATCATTTAAAACTTCAACTACTACCACTGAGCTAAAAACAGCACTCCTCCAGAGAAATGCCTAACCCTAGGGTTTTCTTCGAAATAACCATCGGCGGGATTCCGGCCGGCCGGATCCTGATGGAGCTCTATGCCGACGTCGTTCCGATGACAGCTGAGAACTTCCGCGCGCTCTGCACCGGCGAGAGAGGCATCGGGAGATGCGGCAAGCCGCTCCACTACAAAGGCTCGGTCATCCACCGCGTGGTCCCCGGCTTCGTTTGCCACGGCGGTGACATCACCGACGGCAACGGCAGGGGCGGCGAATCGATCTACGGCCCGAAGTTCGCCGACGAGAACTTCGAGAAGAAACACACTGAACGAGGAATACTGTCGATGTCGACCGCCGGTCCGGGGACGAATGGCTCGCAGTTCTACATCATGTTGTCGAAAGCGGAGTGGCTCGACGGGCATCAGGTGGTGTTTGGGGAGGTGATTCGGGGGTACGGCGTCCTCGAGGAGATCGAGAAGGTTGGGATTTTCCTCAGCGGCCGGACCTCGAAGCCGGTGGTGATCGCCAACTGCGGTGAGGTATAGATCTGTCCATATATGTAGCATGGTAATCTCAGATCTGTTGATATTATTGATGATATGATGATGAATAACTGTGTTTTAGTATTCATTATTGCGTGATCAGCGTGATATCAAGTTCAAACTGCATGCTTCATTGTTAAGCAGATATTTAGCTTTGATTGCCTTCTCACTGAATTGCGTTCATTTTATTTTTGATTTTTGCTTAATTTTTTATATGCGGTGTTTGAATAGTGTACGTCCAGCAGCTCCGGCTGGACTTCGAAGCCGGTGGTGATCGCCGAGTGCGATCAGCTCTAGATCTGTCTATATGTCGCTTGGTGATCTCTGATCTGTTAATAATTATTGATGATATGATTATGAATATCTGTGTTTTCAGTATTTTCTATTGCGTTATCTATCAACTTCAAACCGCACGCTTCACTGTTACGCAGGATTTTGGCTTCGAATTGCTTCCTCGCTGAATTACGTTCATTTTATTTTTAATTTTTCATTTTTTATATGTAGGTTGAATATATAGTGTATTTCCATATATAGCCTTGATGGTGATTTTATTTCAGCGTCCTTTAGCTTAAGTCTCTTTGAGGTCGTAAATGATTTTAAATGATTAATAAACAAGAAAATTTGTTTAGATTTTGTTTTAAGCATGTGGAATGCCTCAGGTAATTTTGGGACAGATCAGCTGATACGGCGTCGTCAAGGAGATTGAGAAGTTAGGGTCGTACAGCACCGGCCGGACCTCGAAGCCGGTGGATCGCCGGCTGCGGTCAGCTTTAGATATGTCTATAAATAAATGTCGAATTGTGAGCTCAGATCCGTTACTGTTGATGATCTGATGATGAATATCTGTGTTTTAGTATTCAGCACCTTGCGTGATGCGCGTGATATCAACTTCAAACTGCATACTTCACTGTTACTGTTAGTCTGTTACACAGTTTTTCAGTTTCGAATTGCTTCCTAACTGACTTACGTTCATTTCATTTTTAATTTTTGCTTTAGTTTCCATGCGTTGCCTTGCACTTTTTGTTATTTTGACTAAAAAATTACTACTACTATATTTTAAAGTTTTTGACAGAAAATTCACTATATCGTAATAGCTACTCTTGGCAATTATTTATCACATTTTTTTTTCTTACAAGTTTAGTTTTATGAGTGTATTAATGCACACTTTCCTTATTGATATATATATTTTTTAATTCAATTTTTTCGTAGTTAATTTTAAACTCGACCATTTCCTTTATTTCCAATTTCATTATAATAAAATAAACAGTAGAATATATAAGGACACTCATGAATCATGATCAATTGATCAGTTATTATCTTTAGATTAACTTGACTACAGTGAATTGGTCAGTCAAGTGAATAGACTAATAGATGCTACCATACATGTATTTAATTAGTATTATTTTTTCTATATCATAGCATCCTGCTAATGCCATTTTCCTAACATTATGAGAGACAAAATCGTATGTCGCTCAATCTTATATGACATTAACTAAATTATTCAATTAATAATTTTGATCAATAATGAAAGCAAAATTTTAAAAAATCATACTGTTATTTTATTGAATTGGTTACACACCCTTTTTTTAGGGAATCACAGAGCCTTGAATAACATAGTACTTAATTTGGTTTATAATATCATATCTTGTTTTCAAATTTTAATTGTTCAATGCTCATACAGAGCTGGAATGGCAAGCCAGCCCAGGCCCGTATCCCTGACCCAAACCCAGATCCATTTGTGTCATTTCGCAATTTGGATCTTTTCAATTCTTTTTGGATTTTCACGGTTTACTTTTTAGCTTTTCTGCTGAGTGCCGACAAACCAAACACGTCATCAGCGCGGATGAGAAAGATAGCCGCAAAAGCTACTTCATAGCTAAATCCCAAATTTTCTGTTTTATTTAATTTTTGTGTATCACTCACTATTACCTACTCAATATCTGATCATAAAATCCAAATTATACTTCATTTTATTGTAAATATAGATTACTGTGGAAATTGATATCTGTCTTCACGATCATAGACCAAGTTATTAGTTAAAGTAATTTAAATTAAAAATTAAAAATACAAAGAAGTAAAGAATTTGGAATACAGCTGCCACAGAAGCAGCATAGAAGTTGTTGCGTAATTGAGTCGTTGACAGTCTAATTTTTTTTCTTGGAAATTCTTTTGATTACAGTACGACGTCAACATCTCACCACAATCATACATTTCCAAAAACAGCTATCTCTCTTCCGCTGGTACCCGACAGCTCGCCGTCAGCCAACTGTGTCATATTCGTTTTTCTTTTTTTCCTTTCCGGCGATTGGAGGATTGGAAATTTGTCTTGCTCCTGATTGGCGGGAACTCTGCTCTGTCGGAATCCTAGATTGAATCTGTTTTTAATATTTTTTTGAGATCGTCAAGCCGTAGTCGATTGTTAGTAGTTAGATCAACTTTACTGGTTTGGAACCAGGTAGGATTAGTCGGAAACGGAATCTGAGAGAGAGAGAGAGAGAGAGAGAGAGATTAAGGAGATGGGGATTTCGGATAATTCGAGGGGGCTCATACTGGCAGTGTTTTCGAGTTTGTTTGTTGGGATGAGCTTCATCTTGAAGAAGAAAGGGCTGCGGCGAGCCGCTGCAGCTGGCACACGCGCAGGTGGGAATGTGAATTTTACGTTCATTTGAATGTTGGGTTTTAATTCAGTTTTTTGCTTTTAATTTTAGCTTTTTGGGCTTTTAGTTGTTCATGTAGAGATCTTTGATTGGATTGATCTGTCTTAGAATGAAGGGCCTTTTCTGTATGGGAGAGATATTGCTGATTTGTGATTTGATGTAGCACTCTTGATCATGTGCTTAATTGATTCATTTGGAAGTGGTTATAGTTTGTGATCGATGTGTTTATGGATCGAGGGTGTGGCATTGAGGAAAAGAGTTGGTTTTTTGGATTGTGATATGGCATTGGGGATTAGGGAAAGGGCCCTGTTTGGTTCTTGAGAGTCATAGTCTTTTGCTGTCGAGCTAAATGAAATAGTGGCACTCATGTGGAATTACATAGCATAGTAGTAATATGGTGGTGGTGTTTATGTATGATTGCTGTTATGCTGCGAACACGAAAAAAGTGTATTCTTGAGTGTGCCCTTGTAGATGGACAACTAGAAGTTGCCAAAATCTATTTGCATTAAAAAATAAGCTTGAGTCGGAACAATGGTGGCTTGGTGGAAATACTGAGATCTGATTATATTTTATATTGTAATTACACGAGGACAGGGAGTTCGGTAGGAATTTTGGTTTATACTTGACAGTAACCTACTTAAAGGAGTCTATTAGTGCAGGAGGTAAGCTTGATTAACCTCTTCTTCCATATTCTTTTAGGAAATGTGCTGTCATATTAATATAGCCTTCCTTGCTTAGATGATCTTGTACTTCATTTTGCATTTAGCGTTTAGCTAGAGTCTGTTTTGTGCTGATATATCCAGAATATGTTCGTTTGCCTGTGAAAATTTATGCTTAGACCTCGTTGCTGAAGCATAATACCCGGGAAATACAACCTTTTGCTGCTGTCTATCTGCTTTGCATACTCACCATCCATGCTATCATTGTTGCAGGAGGTGGAGGCTACACTTACTTGTTAGAACCTCTTTGGTGGGCCGGAATGATCACGAGTATGTTGTGCTCTCTCTCCTTTCCATTTACAAGCGTTCCATTTCTTATGTTTGTAATCCTCAATTATCTTTCTGAACAGTGATTGTTGGAGAGGTCGCCAATTTTGTTGCTTATATTTATGCTCCAGCTGTTCTTGTGACCCCTCTTGGTGCATTAAGTATTATTGTTAGGTATGTCTTGAAACTTTATGACAATTGCCATCGGAGATGGACTGAAAACCTTTTGGTCAGACATCTTTGATATCTTCTTCACTGACACATGTCATGAATCACAAAAGTGCTGTTCTGGCACACTTCATGTTGAAGGAACGTTTGCGACAGATGGGAATACTGGGATGCGTTTCATGTATTGTAGGGTCTGTCGTGATTGTTTTGCACGCACCAGAAGAGCATACTCCTAGTTCGGTACAAGAAGTCTGGAAGCTGGCTACTGAACCAGGTTCCTACTTCCCCTCGTATCCATCTCCACCACCTTAAATCACACGATTGCTTATTTTTGCCCTTTGCTTCTGTCGACAGCATTTCTTATATATGTAGCAGCCACATTATCCATCACGCTAGTGCTGATACTGCATTTCGAGCCTCTCTACGGGCAGACGAATATCTTGGTTTACTTGGGGATTTGTTCTTTAATGGGAGCGCTTACGGTAGTTGCTCTCCTTCACATGCATCAATTGAACTCTGAATCGATTTTCAGTTCTATACTAGTTCTTGTTGAAGCTTTCTTCTCTTATGCTTTATTAATATGAGCTAAATCGTGTAGGTTATCAGCATAAAGGCGATCGGGATCGCCATTAAGTTAACCTTAGAGGGGAGCAATCAATTCAAATATGCACAGACTTGGTTCTTTATTTCAGTTGCAGTAATCTTTGTGATCACACAGTTGAATTATTTGAACAAGGTGGCCAAATTTTTCATTAATTTCACCTTTAATCCTTTCTTTTCCTGTTTCTGTTCTGTTTCTCAACTTTTTTTCTTCTTCTGCAAAATGCTATGTTCAGGCACTTGACACTTTCAATACAGCAATTGTTTCTCCTATATATTATGTGATGTTCACCACTCTGACTATCATGGCGAGTGCTATAATGTTCAAGGTAACAGAAATTCACTCAGTTTTTAGCTAAATAACGTGGTTGACGACAGTACTAAGCCTGATTCTGCAGGACTGGTCGGGTCAAGACGCGACCAGCATTACATCTGAGATATGTGGATTCATCACTGTTCTCACCGGAACCATCATACTTCACGTGACAAGAGAAGAGGAACAACCTAACACTACAGGTATGCATATCTGGTCATGATTCGTTCAGATCAGTTGATAGTATCATTGGTTTTGTTGTGATTAAGATATACATTGCTAAATCCTTGCAGGAGCTGTAACTTGGTTCGATGGAGACCAGTCGAAAGCAGGTCGAGAGGAGCCTCATTTCATTACATTGGATAATTCTGATTACTTTGATTGATCATTATTTTCAGAGAAATCATCATATCCTTGCAATGAATCCATATCAGCAGTTGAGCATCCCCATCTCTGTGTAATGCATTGGGAAGTTCGACTGCACGAGCTTCGTTTCGCTGGGGGAGAAGACGAGTCTGCAATGGCTTCGGAATTGCATCCAACGGGACTCGGATTCTGTACATATCTTGATGTTTTCCTATACTTGTTTCTGGTAAAAGGTTTGTGTGTTCATTGGTTTGGTTTCTTGATGTTGCCCGTTTGAGGTTGTAGTTTCTTCAATTCTTTTGATAAATGCGGCTTCTTCATTTTCAGGATAGTGAATGAGCTACATTGATCAATATATGTTTCCCCTCAAAATGAAAATATATGTATTGATCAATATATGTACTTGAGTGCATATTTCATTGTCGCTCATATACATATATACACTGGAAACATTTGAACTGATGTGTGTATGCATTATGAAACAATCAAGATAAGTTAATTAATAATTCTACTATCTAAATAACAATGTAATGACAACTAAACCTAACAATTTAAGCATTATTAAAACTAGTTATTGAAAGTTTATATTAAAACTTTATCAGATGTTCTTTAGGATAGAAAATATTACTCCAGAATCCACGGTCAAAATTTATCAAAATTATTAAAGCTCGTGAATAGTGTAAGGGAAGAGCAAAATAACGACAACCGCATTGGATGCCCTAAAGATTGAAATTTCATATATAAAAAAATTGGTTAATATATGCAATCACAGCCGTACACGTACCATTTTATTTTTGCATGAAATTGGAATTTCAATAAAAAAATTTGGTTAATATATGCAATCACAGCCGTACACGTAGCATTTCATTTTTGCATGAAATTGGTAGGTTATATGATGGAATCTCAGAGAGCCGATGCGATTTTGGCTTGTAAGTTGTAACAAACGAATCTTCAGAAAACCGAACCGTTACACGCACTATTGCACCTTCAAATATGCAAAACCGAAATAGCTTTCCTTGTATTAGAGAAGCAGGGAAAAATGGCGGCAACGGTGAGCGCGTGGGGAAAGCCTGGCGCGTGGGCATTGGATGCCGAAGAGAATGAGTCTGAGCTTCTCCAGCAGAGCAAGGAGGATAGTTCTGCGGCAGACGGCGGAGAAACGGCGGATTTTCCATCACTCTCCGCGGCCGCCTCCTCGAAGACTAAGAAGAAGAAGCCGCAGGCGCTATCACTTCAGGAATTCTCGGCGTACAACTCGGGAAGCCCAAGGGATTGACTCGCGATGAGCTATCGGCGCTTCCGACCTCTCCGCCGAGGAGCTCGACCGGAATAAGCTCGGCGACGGTTTTCGATCTTACGGCGGAGGCGGCAGGGATGAGCAGCCGCGCCGTCAGGGGAGCTTCAACCGGGAATCTGGTCGTGAATTAGCGCCTTCTGGGGCTGACGAGACTGATGATTGGGGCGCGAATAAGAATTCTTCTGCAAATACTGAATTTGAGAGGAGAGAGAGGGGAGAGCGAGGGGGTTTCTTTGGGGATTCGCAATCGCGGGCGGATGAGGTCGATAATTGGGCGTCCAATAAGAATTTCGCTCCGTCGGAGCCGAGGAGGTATGAGAAGAGAGGCGGATTTGGATTGGAATCGGGTGATGGTGGTTCCGATTCGAGTAATTGGGGGAAGAGGAAGGAAGAGGAGGGGCGGAGGAGTGCTGGAGCTTTTGATAGCTTGAGGGAGAGGAGAGGCGACATGGAGGTGGATTCGGAGAGCTGGGGAAGGAAGAGAGAGGAATTCAGCGGTGGCAATAGGCCGAGGTTAAATCTGCAGCCAAGGACGCTGCCACTGAATGAGGAAACCAAGAGTGAGGATGCTAGTGTTGTGAAGCCAAAGGGGAGCAATCCATTTGGTGAGGCGAGGCCGAGGGAGGAGGTGCTCAAGGGTAAGACTCAAGATATCAAGGAAATTGAGGAAAAGCTCGAGTGCGTTATTGTTGATTCTGCAAGGAGCGTTTGCAATGAAAGAGAGAGGATGCAGCCGGAAGATAGGACTGACAAGTCGTGGAGGAGGCCAGAATCGGTTGATCCTCCACGGAGGTTCGTATGTGCTTAATTCATGAAGCTATTATGATTTGTGGATATTAGTGATATGTTGTTTGTTGAAATATTTAGGAGATATTCTTCGACATTTTGATGTGTGGCTTGCAAGTGTCATGGAATTTATTTGGGCTTTTTGGCTTGTTTTGCTTGTTATCATAGGGCGATCATTAATTAGTGCTAAGGTTTTAATGAATGATGGTACATTTATTTCAATTCGTCTCCATGATGATGCATACAGAAGTCTTGATTCGTCATACTGAAGTGTTTCGTGGTAATTGGTTCTTATGAGTTAGTGAGAATCGGGAGATATTGATGTGAGCATGCTGAGCAATTTCTCATAGGTTTAGCCCTGTTCGTGTGAGCAGATTAAGATATGCATGTAGTGTGTAACACTGTATGTTGCCATGAAGTATGGCATTTACAGTTAGTGTTTGTCATCAAGAATACTGACATTTGATCTTATCTGTGACCACATTCTTTCTTTCAGTAGAGATTACTTCATATCTTTTGCAGATAGGATTCATTTTTTGAGAAACTATCTTCCTTTCTGAAATAATTGTAGTTAAGCTTTTCCATATTATTGTTATCCAAGATTAAAATATACTATGTTATCCAGTTATGTCACTTGTGTTTGTATATTAGTAGTTATTTGGGAGTTGCAGTGAGTTTGAATCGGCTATATGCATCCTCATCATCTTCCTTGGTTTCTCTCTGGATGACTGACCTATAAAATTAGCATGAGTTATTATATATTGACTGTAAACTGCTTCCCTCCTCTTTATCTCTGTTTTCCTTATGTGAGCTCCCTTACCACCATGGGCTTATCGGTATCAACAATATCCTCATTAGCATGCCTTGAGTTTCAGTATTGTGTTCCTCAAGCTCTTGCTGTGTTTATAACCACCATTATTGCTAAAAAAATTACTATTGCAAATTTGCAGTGCTGGTGAAACTGAAGATGTACATGCTGACAATAACGACACTGAGAATAAAGATTGTCAGACATGATCCTTAAGGATTTAAGGTGATCAGCTTTCAGCAAGGTGGAAGCTTTGAGTTTTGTGATAAAGAGATATGCTGCACTAATTTTTTCCTTTTTCCTTCTGCACTAATTTTATTACGGTGGACAATAAAGGTAGATCGTTTCACCTTTGGTACTTATTTTAGCAAGTAGGCTAAGGCTGATGGATGTAATGCTTTTCAACTTGTTGAACTTCAATTTGCAATGTCGTTTATGTCTTAATTTGATACGTGCTGCCCAGAAAATTACTCTGCTAGCTAGGTGCTCCACTCAAAACTTCAGATACAAAGAACATATTTATCTTCTAGTAAGATTTAAAATCTTCAGATTTAGATAAAACAGATTAGATATCATGCAAACTTCCAAGTACTCAAACGCTGCCCTCAGCAGTACTATTAAGGCTCAAATATATCAAGAAGTTGCATTGTTAGTCAGCAGTGATGAGAGCAGCCTAAAATCTTCAGCATAATTATTATAAGAAGACAATATATGAGTAGCTATTTTCAAACTCAACACAAATAAATATATCCTCATTTAGTCGAAACAGCGATAAAATCCTACAAAATTTGAACTTAGAGCAAATCCCATAACAATACACCCTTAATGAAATAAAAGGAAATTTCAGCTAAGTTCTTCAAAGTAACCGAAGAATGTGACGTCTTCGGCTCTGAAGTAGCACAGCTTCTCGAGCCAGGTCAAAAGCAAATTCCCAGTTCAATTCTGTATCGATTTCTTCTACCTACCTGCAGAGCAAGAAGGAAGTATCCACAGCTTGATCAGCTTGAATTGGGAAACAAAAAGAAGAGAGAAGAAGAACAGAGAGATGCATGAGATGAGCATGATTGATAATGCTATGATGTTAAATATCGATATAATATATGAAATAATAACATGAGATTATGCAATGCAGAAGATATATGAGAAAGAATTAAACAAGTTAGATTCTAACAAATTAAAGCACTTTGCAATAGATAACATAGATTCCACAGCTCCACATGTCAAGCAGAAACATTTGTTCTCTTGATGCACGAATGCATTAGTAAATAAAGCAATGATGAAACATCGAAAATTTGCTTCTTTTTTTGCTCAAATGGGGCAAAACAGAAGGGTCTATGTCATGTCCAAAAAAATAATAACACCCTCTCAATTTAGAAGCTAATATGAAGTCGTTGAATTTAATCAATTATCACAATGTATGTCAGGAAACAAACAACCAGACCTGCATTGCTACGGAAAGCATGAAAGCTGTACCTATGCTGATTGCTGATCCTGCAATGTGTATGCCATTGCAGAAGCTATTTGGAATACTCTAGAGTTGATATGTTCATCTATCCACTTTCATCTTTATGCATACTGGGCTTGTTGACAATAACCCAGTATCTTTTTTACCAGTGGAACTAGGGCAACTAATACTATGTGCAGCTGCTCTGTACTGTTTATCTTGATGCTAAACTGTCCGGAACCTCTGTTATTGATATTAAAACGACCAAACAAATTTGAATGTCGCCCAATAGGGATCTGCGTCTGGGAATTGCACCCAATGGCAACATCTCCATGCCAATCCATGATAGAAAGTCCAAAAGTTGATAAAAAGCGTCCCAAAGGATGGTCTTTGTCCCTCAGGGTTGCCTCCAAACTACCACCATAGGCAACCTCCCCTCGACCATAAATACCACCCCCGGAAACAACAATCTGTCCTCGCTTGCCAATTATTAATTTATCCTCTAACTTTAGTCCACCAGTTACAACATCTCCCAAAACAGTAGCTGAGAGACCAGCAGTTGCCTTATTTATTCTGTGATTGCTGAATCTTGTCTCACTTCGTAACGTATAAGCATAGTCCTTTCCAAGAGATTGCATATCAAACCCTAGAGATGTAGCTTTTCCTTTTCCATGCTTCACTGAACTTGCAACTTCCATTTGAAGGTTCGCATCCTTTTTGTCCTTAGAAATATGACCAGAGAAAGATATTGGAACCTTCTCCTTAACCACAAATAATCTCTCGACATTTATGCCATCATATCCAATGTCATGATCCCAACCATTAGGTTCTAGGACAGCCCTCACAAGCCAGGGGTTCGAGGAATCAAGAGAACGATATCTATGAGTCGGATTATCAGAATCAAATGAAGCAGGTAAGGCCAAGTCTGGCATTGGAACTGGTACAGATGCAGCAGCAGCAGAAGTCTCTTCTTCACCATTGTCACCATAATCAGCAGGCATATTCTTAACTGCTTCCTGCAATTTCTTCATCATCTTCCGCCGCTTTCTCTCTTCCTTGAGCTGCTGCTTCATAAAAAGTTTTTCTCTATATTCCAATTCATCATAGTATGCCTTTCTTTGCACATTACTAAGCTTCTCCAGCTGAGCTTTAGTCAACGATTTGAATGGAGGTAATTCATCATATTCCGAATCTTCTTCTGAGTCTGAGCATTCATCTAAACCATCATCTATATCAT
>JAYDZE010570712.1:0-11892 GCA_034509125.1 Monilaria moniliformis
CCAAACAGAAGACAATACACTATTGGGCTGTGTTAATGTATCTTATCCTACATTAACTGACTAACCGAACGGGGCCTTTAGGTTTTGGGATGCGAAATTATGTCCTTTTTTTGCCTGCGAAATTATGTTTTAAAGTTGTTTGATGAAATTTTAAAAAGTTTTTTGAGAACAAAAAGAATGAGAGGCAATTTTATTTGGAATTTAAATCGTTTTTGAAAATGGAGATTTAGAATATGAAAAATAAAAGATTCAATTAGACCTGAACTGAAAATATAAAAGAGGAATTTGAATTCCAGTTATAAACGAACTCCCCGAACAAACTGTGAAAGATAAGATATAGATTATAGAACACGCAGGACGCTTTGCGGGGCACCAATGGGAGGGGGCTCGAGATTGAGGGAAGAGGCGTGGACAATCCGTCACGCGCCCTCCGTCTCGCAGCCAATGAGAAGGGCGCGTTGCGCCCATTCGTAGAGCGTGCGAGTGGGCATCTATGTGTCTGGTTTTTTTAATTTTTTTTCTTTCAAATATTTTGAATTTAAAGAAAAATCATTTTTCTATCGGTATTCAATGGCTACCCTTTATTTTTTTCTTCCATCCCAACCCCTTCTATTACTCCTATAAATATTCTCTTCCCCCACTTCATATTTCACACAATTTCTTCTTCATCTATCTACTTTCTCTCTCAACTTCTTCTTTTTTATCGCACACATACCATATTTTCGAAAGCCACTGTGTCCGGCTAAAGATGTGGGTGTTGTTTCTTGATGAAATGATGGAGCAAAAAGTGGTGTGACACTCATAAATAGTTGATGAATAGTCCAAGGGAAGGAACGGTCAATGGACAATGTTGTGGATAGCTTAATGCACAAATTCTCTCAAAAATATTATATTGCAGTATCGGATTCGCGCAAGTTGCGAGTGCGATTCGCGTGGGATACGCATGAGATACGCTACCTGACGATTCATGTAAAAAAAGAATACACGTATCGAGTTCGTCTACCTCACGAATCCAGTGCGTTTAAAGTGCATTTGAGTTTTTGTTTTTGTTTTTTTATGGTGCATTTGAGATTGATTTTTACTAACTTTATTTTTTTAGATCTTTCTTTTTGTAATTTTTTCAATCTAATATCCTGAATTACTCATGTTATTTTATTATTTTAATTTAAAAAATTATTTTAATTAACATTCGCAATATAATATTTAATTTATTATTTTTATAAATAGGTTCTATATATAATTAAAAAAATTATACAAGCTTATCATTGACGAATCACGCCTTAAATTTTTAAAGATTATTATCCGCGTATCTGTATCGTATTGCACCTGCTCTCGCGCCTCGTACCCATGCAATATAGCTTTTAGCATTAGCATTAGCATTAGGGTATTTGCATCAACGGACGAACCTTAACATTTCCCTTACACAATTCATGCTTTTCCCTTAAAATTTTACCTTCTACATCAGTAGCCGAGCCTTAACTTTCCATTACACTATTTATCTATTATTTTATTTATTCTTTCATAATTCATATAATTTTCAATTTCATAATTTAAATTCAAATTAACTTAAATAATATAATTTAAAATCTAAAATTATTTTCTTAAATTCGAAAATCCTATTAGTTAAAAACCTTGTTTACATATTGAAAGCAGTAAAATTACATAAATTAAAATCCTAAATTACATAATTAAAAGCTTAAACTAAATGAATTCCAATTATTGCTTCAATTGTTAACAAGAAGGCGACGGTTCTCGGCTTGTTCCTCCGTTATTTTAGACGTGTGGTAAGAGTTGGTTTCGAAGAACAACTTTAACAAGGCGGCGCGGGTCGTGTTATCTATTGAGCATCTCATGTTGCTTATCTCATATGTCGCTGGACTGGCTATTAACGATGTCGCCTTCCTTTTTCCCTTGCGTTTCATCGTCTTCTAGCCAATTGGGCGGCTCCTCGCTCGGAACGGACTTAGGTTTGGCATCTCCGCTTCTGCTAAATTTCATGTTGGACTCATGCTTTGTACGCTTCGGTCTGGGCGACCCATTGCCCGCCTGTTTTTCACAAAAACGAATCTTCTCCCAAGTCTTGATATACTTGAACGGTTTATGGCTCTCGTTCAAGTATGTGGACAACGCATCGTTCAACCCCTCCGACTCACTTGAGCCGCTCATTCTCTCCTTTTCGATCGAGTTGTAGATTGCGCATAATTTGGAGAGTTCGGGGTTCACTCTGTCGTAGTGACCTCGAATCATACGAGGCGTGCGTTTGGGTGCGCCTGGAGGGCGTACCTCATTGTACTTGTTGGCCACCTTCGCCCAGAACAATGACCCTTTGTGTTGGTTACCGCGGACCACATCGTCGCTAACGTCGATGTATACTTCAAAGATGAGTATCGTTTCATTCGCGGGGTATGCAATTCGGACTTCTTGCTTGGACCTCTCCGCGTCGTCGGAGAGGTTGATGGCGTCGAGATGTGGAGAGGAAGAGCCGAGACAAGGAGAGTCGTAACCCGCCAGTTGAGATCCTCCGAAAACATTTGGATCGTATCCAAAAACGGATGGATCAATCCCCTGTGACAACAAATGTTGAATCACGGCTTAATGGTTGGGAGTATTAGACATGATTATAAGAGAAAATGAATTGTAAGAGATGAAGTATATGCAATTAATGTGAAGAATGAAATATGAGGTGTTAGATATTTATAGAAGAAAAAAAGTGTCATTACTTAGTTAAGGTAGGAAAAAAAGAAAAAGTAAATTACAAACTAGTCGTTGTCGGCTTTTTAAGTTTTTTTTTTTTTTTTATTATAACTTTTACGTTTAATTAAGAGAAAATATATTATAAAAGTTAAAAATGAATGACCAATTGCTGCATTGGACGTGAGGCGCGAGTGCGCGATACGCGTGCGTGAGGGCTTTCGAGCCGTCAGCTTTAAGGCGTGCAACGACGAGCACGGGGCAGCAGGGGCGGGCTGCTTGCACAATGGGCTCAAACTACCTTATTAAGGGGATATAATTAAGGTATGTAATGTATTTTAGAAAAAAAGGTAAAAGGGAAAGTAATAGGGCTCAAACTACCTTTATTTTGAACCAGAACCTTACTGATTGAAACGAAGCATAGGTAGTAATATCAGAATTGGTGAGTTAGGTTAGTAGGAAAATGGGTCTATTCACAAGATATAATTTTGGTGACTATTTTATATTTTTATTCCACATTTTTAGCAATGGGAGATTAATCTCATTGTGCTTTTTTAAATCGATATTTTGTGGGTGCCTCCATACTCAATTCAAATAAATATTTCAATAAAGAAGTAATTTGTATACTATGCAAGTACAATATTTTTCTTTTTCCGAAAAACGTTCCAAAGTCAGAATTAGTAATAACAAAAACAATTACATTATTATTATAAATAATAATGATAAATACACTATCATCATTATTATAAAAGAGAAAAACTAATTTCCGTTTTTTGAATAAATAATTGAACAATAATCAAATTGAAAAATTGGGAATCATTCATTTCCCTTTGTTAAACCAAACGGCCCCTAATTAATAAATAATGAATAGATTATAATTTATTAATCGTCAATTAAAATTTATTAATCATAATTAATATTTAGTTATTGCGATCGCAAAGCAGCGTGTTTTTTGTTTTTCTTTTATTGGAGGATCGAACCAAGATAATATCATTTCATATATTTGTTAAGGGTACAACACCAAGAGCAAAAAATGAAGAAAATCAAATAAAATGAGAATAAACAAAAAGTAGAAGACGTTAAAGGTAAGAATGCGACAGTGTTGCAGCAAGAATAATATCTATACAAGACAAACAGTAGTGTCACATATACAAAAGGTGAATTATCAAGAAATGACATACATGCCAAAACACCATCCATCTAGTTACCTTCCAACACGCCTTTGAGAAGATTCAGCCCTTCAGCCGATATGCTCCGCCGCACTCGAGCCGGGACGATCTCGATCCGGGGCGGAGGATCCTGCGAGAAGCAGACAACCACGACCGTCAGATTATCACACGTGTTGCGTTTGAGCGCTTCCCTAACCACTTCTCTCGAGCATCGTTGAGGGTCGTTGTGAAGCATCAGCTCTTTCCTAGCCATTGTGACGGCACATTGGCTGCTCATTACGTCCCAGAGGCCGTCGCAGGCCATGATCAAGAACTCATCCTCCTCTGTCAGCCACGTCTCCTGCAACTCAGGCTCGGCACTCAGAGGGCAGCTGCACCCTTTTGGCCCCTTCATGTGCCAATCTCCCAGCGCCCGTGACACGGAGAGCTGCCCATTGAGGTAACCGTCGTAGATGGCTCCTCCCAGTTTCTCAATTCTTTGCCTCTCAGAAGCACAATTCGGCTTGTGATCTTTAGACATCTCGATTGCTTTACCTCGCTTGCCCAGCACGGCTCGACAGTCTCCAGCATTCGCGACTATCATTTTTCTGCACGCCACGCCCGAGTAAGTCTATGTGTATCACCAATCAACCAAAAGAGAAAAAGAAAATGGAGAGGCGCACTCTGGTGCATCCGCTATAATGAAATCCTAATTGTGATTAATAAACCCTAATTGGGGATTGGTGAATCCTAATCGGATGCAAATAAGTTTTTGCCCCAAAATTTTTTTATCTCAAAAGCTATCTTACCTTCCAGATATGAAGGCAGTCAAGGCCGTGGTGCCAGATGATATGTCGACGGAACTATCATCTGCAAACGCGTAATCAGCTTTAAGAAATGCACTCTTGATTGCTTTCTCCATGCATGCTGGAAAACAGGAGCTCTCGACTATAAACTTGAGAATATTGTTCCTGACAAACGATGAAGCATCCGTGCCTCCGTGACCATCAAATACCTGCCAACGTATAGCGTGGATCAGTAAATGCAGAGTTTAGGTTAATGGTGAAAGAATGAGGGCTTCAAACGGGTGAGGAATGAAGGATTTGCACTCGTATTTTCAACTACTTTTTGAATGGTTTGGATGATTCACATAAAATCTTCATCAAAATGCAAAACCTAATTAAAGGGTGGCTTTTTCTGTGTAAAGAACTTTAATGGCCATTTTCAAAATCTGTAAGAACTTCATCTTCGATGAAAACAATGCATCAACACAAATTAATAGAATCACACTTACCCCGTAGAAAGCTGCACTTGAAGAGAAACCAGAGACATCACTGAGATATTGGGGTAAGTCGTCTATACAGATATGTTCGTCCTCCATATATGGCTTAGGACCTTTCTCAGCACAGCTTCCAGACCGAAAAATCGGTGTATAGCTAGATATTAGATCCATCGGGGACTTGACTCCAGTCACTCCAAGACAAGAATCCTTGAAAATACAAGAAATAAGAATTAACCTCACTGCTGCTAATGTGTTAGTACCAATGAAGCTTAAATAAGTAACAGCCTAAAAGGTAGCACAAGCCACAAACAAACAATTTTTAGCACAACTTAAACAATCAGGATAATAATTAAATAAAGTTTCTTGAAGAAGGCCAAAATAGTGCTAAGGTTTCCACCACTTTATAAGACACCAAAAGCCTTTTAACATGTAAACCATTATAGTGGAGGATCTGGCTGAGGACTAGGATATTGATTCTTCAATTATCCAGCTAGCATAAGGTTTTACATCAGAAGTTTCAAGCAGCAAATTGCAGAGGCTGGCAAGACCCAAGAGTCAGAATCAAATTATTTTCACAGTTTCCCCGTCTACGACAAACACAGACCTCTCTTCTGAGTAGTTCCAGAGAATCTGTTTTTTTTTTTTTTTTGAATGTGCAGGTCAGGGGAAAGAAGGGTGCCAGGTTCGATACAGGATCTTGGTAAAGAGTGATAAAGGAATTGAAGGAGCATGAGCTGAAAGCAATTCAGAAGCTCAAGTCATAGACTTCTACATCTCAATTTTGGGAAATGATTTTACTTCTACAAATTTTCAGCAACACTTTTAGACAAAAATTGCTTCTTATTCACAATAAAATTTCTCCAAAAAAACTATTCCATACATGATTTGATATGGACAAACAAAGCAATGTACTTTCCCCGAATTCTAAGACAAAAACTAATTTTACTATTGCACAATTTTTCCAAAAGTCAATTCTCCCTATTCGAAATTCTCAACTCCAGCCAACCAATCTCTAAAGAAACCTAAACTTCTAACTGAGAAGCAGAAAGAAACTATAAATAAAGTATCATGGAGTTCATGATCAGCACACAGAATATGGAGAAGTTCCCAAATAAATACTAAAATCCAGATGCATCAAGTATCATGGGTAGTTCAATCCTACCCCTAGGGACAGTGGCCCAATTCCAGAACTGTAGACAAACCATTGTAGGTAGAGCAACACTGGACTCGAACAAGTGTAGACACAAGGGAACATGACTGCCTAAATCAACCGGCAAACAATGCAAGATAAGCAATTCTCTATCTAGCTCTAGGGTAGCATCGAAGTGGCTCAAGTATCACACCTTGACCAGTAACTAACACACTTAATGTTAAGTACCAATCTAATAGTTCAACATAAACCTAAAGCTACATACCATACTTGATCAATCACTTGAAACAAAAGTAGTTAACAACGCACTTCCAAAAACTAGATCATACTTGTTCATGAGCAATGCAAGACTCAATAAAACAAAAGGACTAATCAGAGTTACACAGAACATAACTCCACTCACCAACTCCGAAGGCTGCAGGAGAGCATCAGTTCCGAGAGAGTGCCGCACAACTGACAAATGCCGTGGTGGTTTACCATTCACTGCCTGCTTCAGTTCTTCAGAGTTATCTGATATTACATCTTTTACCTCAGAAACCTCACTGCTATCATTACTATAATCACTTTCTACAATAGTAAATGGATGTGAAAACTCAGTACCCGCAGCCATTATCCGTCACAGATCATCAATATAAATTTCTTCAACAAGAGAAACAACCAGAAAAAACCAACTAATTTTAATGAATATCCTATCAGAGAAGCAACTAAAGAAATTCCGAAGAAAAGGAAAACAGCCCTGGATCAGAATCACCTAGCCCCAATAAAATTACTAGGAGATGGCTCTCCTTTAGAAAAACCAATACCCTTTTTCATCAGTTCTTCTTTTTCTTTTCCACCAGAGGTTTGGAGAGTAAATATAACTGTTTATTCCCCCCAAAAAAATCCCTCATTTTTTCTACACCTTGAACAACATGAAACGCCAATCAACTCAAAAAGTGTCAGGCCTTGCACAATTAGCCTAATCCCAGATCAAAATCCGTGACAGACGCACCAAAACAACACCGTCTATAAACAGATCAAAAATCTGTTTCACATACAAACCTAATTACAGCATAAAAATTCAACCTTTTGGGCATCAAATGAAAAGATAGAATCTTTCCTGAGATTCAAAGCGTGAAATGCTATTCCAATTCCTTTTATCAATACAACAACAAAATGCAGAAACATCCCTTCTACGTAACTGAGACCCCCCAAAAAAAGCAGAAAAAGTCGGAGCTGAATTTGTTTTTAGTTTCGCCAAGAAAATGAAAAGCCTACGATTATTCTTCGTTAAATTCGATGCGATTAGTTTGTGACAGCCGATCGCAGGTAAAAAGGGTATTCTTTACCGACACGTGGCGCGCCGCGGTCGATCAGTACGCTGATTGTTTGGATGGCCAACTGCAAATGCTTCCTCTCCGTTGGATTAAGTTCGCGGGTTAAATTTTGACGGCTGCGATTCGGCGGAGTGTTTCTTGACTTTTGCGGTTTCAGGAAGGGCGGCCCGTCGACGGCCGTTAAGGACATTTGCCGGTTGTTGACACATGTCTGGGTATGATTGGTTGAGGTGGGTTTTCGGCTGATGTAAACTGTTTCACTTCTTTATCATCACTTCCTAGAAATAGATGTGTTGTCCAACAATTTACATCTTCAGATTTTGTGGTGTATCTTTGTAGATAACCTATTTTAGGAATTGATAAACATATAGATTTGATTGTAGAAAAAAAAACGATCACATGTCTTCGTCTCTTAAATAATTTCAAGTATCTCACTCGTAATTATATTATTTTAATAATATTTTTTTGTAACGTAATAAATTATTATTACATAATACATCATAATTAATATTTAGAGCAAAAGATAAAAAAAAAATTAAATACCATAGCTTTGGAATATCTTGATTAAACAAATAATTATTTTAGTTTATTTTTCCAAAAACATAATATATGATTTTTAAAATTTTTATTTTTTTATTATAAATGTTAATCACAATGTATTATATAATTAAAAATTATTTCATAATAAAATATTATTAAAATAGTGAAATTATGAGTAAGAAATTATGGCATATAGAAGATTATAGAACAAAGAATTTCATCTAAAATAACACTCAAAGTATATGACATGATATAGTCTTCAATAATCTCTCATTTAGTATTCAATAGAGTAAACGATGAATGAATTTGGATAAGATTAATCAGTCTAATCTGATCATGCAAAATAAACACTGTTAATAGTGATGCTCGGTTTTTTGGAACCGGAACCGGTAGAAATGGTTAAACTGAAACCGTAAATTCGGTTCGGCGGTTTGGACGGTGGGGACAGATTTCCAAAATAGTATTATGTAGTTGTTTGATATGAAAGATTAATAAAAAAGGCTCGTGCTTAAAATCTCAGTCTGTCTCCGGCCCGCGTTAAAAATATAAAAATACATTGTTCAATGTATATGGCGAATCGCAGCCTCACCTTGCGATTAATTCTATCGGGGTTTCTTTTTTCCTATTTCTCTCCCCTCTCTCTACGCTGCAAGACAAACCCCAACCCCTTTTTCACAAATCTCCTCGCCAAATCCGGCGAGCAGCTGATAATGTCGTCTCCAGCTTGGCAGTGATTTCGGCAGCAAAGAACCGTCGTCGCTGTATGCAACCGTGCCTCATGGCACCGCTATTATGTCATTGGAATCTTCTTAAATGGAATTTCTTTTCTGCATTCAAGTTTTCATATTCTATGTCAATTGGGTTATTCCCTTCTTCTTTTTTTGCCGAAGTTTTTTTTTTGTTTTTCTTTTTCTTCTCAATTTTCTCTTAATTAAGAAGAGAAGAAGAGAAAGAGAAGCAAATTCAAGAAAAGATCTTTATTTAATTTATTCAATTGCAGAGGAAAAAGAAAAAAAAAACATTCTTACCAAAAACTGTGATGAAATATCCTTGCAAATTTGTTCAAATTTGGTGCCTCCATTTCGTGTGCGTGTGTTTGGTAGTTGTGTGTGTGTGTTTGATGTGGACGGCGATGGGCAATGACGGGTGGGCGGCGGGGAAGAAGATGGGCAGAGGTCATGGGTGTGGTGAGTTTTAGAATCTTAGTACATTGTGACCAACATTGAGATACAATTATTTGTGCTAAATTTAAATGCTATGAGGCTTGTTGTAGTCTTGTAAATCATCTACATATTTATATATTAATCACATCGTGAATTAATTAATCGGTAATTTAGGTTAATTGTTAATAGTTAATTAATTAATTATTATTAAAATTAGATAAATATATTCATATTTTTAAAAAAGAGCAAAAATGTCATTTTACATGTTATCTGTAAAATAATCTAAAATACCAAATATCAAATTTATTTTTATTTTGATTCTTATCTTGCATATCAAACAACAAATATAAAAGTTAATCTTACTACTCATCTTAAGCATTATCCCCATTTTTTGGTCTTGCCTGATCTTATGAAGGCTATGAAATGGAACCTTAATTATTAACTAAAGAAAAACAGTAATAAAATTTACTCAAATAAAATCTTCTTTCTTTTCGTTTAAATTGTAGGCCTTCAACTAAGGCTGAGATAATTTTATTTCAACTCTCAATTACTGAAAACTTCCTTACATATACAGATACAACAATCAACTGTAAGTAATCAAATGAATCCCACCTCAATACTGCATATATATTAATTCAAGAAACTCCCAAGTTTCACTAAATTTTAAAAAATGAGAAGATTCTACACAAATCCATCTTACTAGTGAATATGAATTTGGCCATGCATGTGAGGCTGCAAGAAAAAGTCTAGTTATTGAAGGGATTCATCATGAGATGTGGATTGGTTGCTAAACTCAATCCGATCAATCAATTAACTAAATTAACGACAATCTGAAATACTGTTAAATGACTGTTAAAGAATAATCTATAATACTTATCCATGAAAATACAATAGATAAACACTCAATTCTGTTGAGATGAATTGTCGAAAGAAAAATCGATATTATGAGATTGTAGAGGAGGCACGGCGGCGTCGATTTCGGACAGCTCAGTGTGGGAAACGGGAAAGACATCAGGATCAGCGTCGGGTGCATTGGACCGGAGTTTGTAGTTGTGTAGCAGATGAATGGGCGAGGACCCCCGAGTAGGGGTAGAGTCCCCGCTCATGATAGTAGAGGAATTATCTGCGATTCCTTTGCGCTGTTTGTTCCTCTGCTTCGCGGCTTGGTGCCATTTCTTGAGAGCCTTTGAAGTTTGCTCCTCGAATATGGACTTCTTCATGTTTGATCCCATCTGATGGACCCACGTCAGCTTATCAAATCATGCAGTAATTATTATCTGGTAATTTTATAAAATTACTATTTACTAGTACCTGTGTTACCAGGGTGTAGAGTGGGAATGTGATGTAGCTGCTCACGATCTGAAGGGCTAACCCTAAGAAAACTCGTATCAAAATTACAAAAAGGGCCTCGTGGAAGCATGTTGTAATTCCGAATTCATACTGCCACCGTACCATACAAATGTTATACAAGTGTTATGCCTAAAATCAGAGTTTGAGCTATGAGAAATGGATTACTCACCCACTTCCACAAGAAGTAGGCCATTTGATATGCATTCTGCAATCACCAAAATAATTACTTCACAGATGAAAAAATCTTAACTGATTCTTATGTGATGAGATTCAAATATTATTTACCTGAAATAAGGTAAAATGTATGAGAAAGAGTATCCATTGTGGACGATTGAACCAAAAGAAGTTGTTACTTGGCTCCACAAGTGGAGCTCCTCTCACCACACTCGTTCGATCTTGGATTTGCTGAGCCATCTCCACAATCACCAATTCAAGTTTTGTGCCAACTAATAAAATTATCTGAAAATGCAAATTTTTAGATAATATATGCCCTATTTCTTGGTATAGTTTTTTTTTTTTTTTTGAGGAATTACATACAACAGAAGTGAAAACACGCACAAATAGTATAAATCACACACCATCAATAAAAAGATTCAACCTTCGTTGACACGGAATGGTTTCAAATTTCAATACTCGCACACACACACTCTAACACTTCCAGTGTGGAAGACTGCTTCACCCCATTCAACCATTTCAGCCATTCAAGTCATTTTTGTGTTCTTTTTTGTTATAAAAAATTATTAAAATTTGGAAAGATAATATCAGAAAGGAAAACCTATCATCATATCATTAATAAATATTTAATGAAGGAAGAACAATAATTAATATAAAAATATCTACTAGGAAATTTTCACTTGAGTTACTAAAATCGACTAACTATTTTCACAAAATAAATAAATGAATATGGACTTACTATAAGTGGAATCACGGAAATCCAGGCCAATGTATGCCATCCTGCACAATAAATTATTGGAAGTAAGAAACTAATTGATGAATTGTGGAATGTGTATATATACGATGAGAAGACTTACTATAGACGTTGAAGAATAGAAACATAATTGCAAAGAGCCACAAGGGAATGCTGCATAATACATGCAATTAAAGAAAAAGTATTAGTTCAATACTTTGTTTCTTTAATTTAAATCCAAATAAAATCTCTTGCTTCGAAGTTTCACACATATTATTATTATTATTATTATTATTATTATTATTATTATTATTATTATTATTATTATTATTATTATTATTATTA
>JAYDZE010570723.1:0-11888 GCA_034509125.1 Monilaria moniliformis
ATCTGGAGGTTCTGGAGATTGCAGACGTCAGCTTGGCCTGATTATTGATGGAACAAGCCTTGTTTATATCCTGGACTCTGAACTTGAAAAACAGGTAACCCTCCACAGGTCCCTCTAGCTAACTTACAGGAACTTACCAACTTATTGTATTAATTCATGCCTATTGGCTGGCAGCTTTTTGAATTAGCAAGCAAATGTGATGTCGTACTCTGTTGTCGGGTAGCCCCACTTCAAAAAGCTGGAATAGTTGCTCTGATAAAAAGTAGAACTGATGATATGACCCTTGCTATTGGTGATGGTAAGCATCGTTGTATTTATCTTTCTTCTTTCATAGTGTAAGGAAGAAAGGAAGTATGAAAACAAGATCATAAATCAGTCAACTAAATTATCACTTGATTGGGCTGCTGATTATGTTGACTGTTTGACTTTCAGGTGCAAACGACGTTTCAATGATCCAAATGGCTGATGTGGGCATAGGGATCAGTGGCCAAGAAGGTCGCCAAGCTGTGATGGCATCAGATTTTGCGATGGGTCAATTTAGATTTTTGGTCCCACTATTATTGGTACACGGGCACTGGAATTATAATAGGATGAGCTACATGATATTGTACAACTTCTACAGGAATGCAGTTTTTGTTCTCCTCTTATTCTGGTAAGTTCATGAGTATTTTTTATGATCAAAGAATAACAACCCATTTATGTACGAACAAGAGCTAATGATGCAAAATATTAATGATACTAAGAAACTATCAGTTTTTATAAGTAGCATTAGAAATTTAGTTAAGAGTTTTTTTTTCTGATGTTATCTTGAAAACACTTCCATGGGGAGGTGTTTGGGAAATTAGATCATTTATGAGGACAATAAATGAATAGGGCACAGTAATAATGAAATTAAATCCATGGATAAGACTAAACTATATACACCAGAACAAATTTGATAACGATATAGATAAGGAACTTAAGAAAATTTTGCTTATCGACTATCATATGCTTTCCTTCCAGGTATGTGCTCTTCACAAGCTATACACTGACAACTGCCATCACTGATTGGAGCAGTGTATTGTATTCAGTACTATACACATCGGTGCCTACAATAATTGTTGGAGTTCTTGATAAGGATTTAAGTAGAACTTCTCTGCTCAAGCACCCTCAGCTTTATGGTGCTGGACAAAGGCAAGAAAGTTACAATGGAAAATTATTCTGGGTGACAATGTTGGACATGTTGTGGCAAAGTGTAGCTGTCTTCTTTGTTCCTCTCCTTGCTTATTGGGGAAGCAATGTTGATGGTTCAAGCTTAGGCGATCTTTGGACACTTGGTGTGGTCGTAATGGTGAATATACATTTGGCTATGGATGTAACTCGGTGGTATTGGATAACACATGCAGCCATCTGGGGATCAATTATTGCGACTTTCCTCTGTGTCATCGCTATTGATATGCTGCCTTTCCTGGCTGGTTACTGGTAAGAGTGCTCTATCTTATTATGTTTATTTAGGGCATTGCATAAAGGCTTTGAATTAAGTAAACAGTGCAAAATATTCCATCTGTTGTCCAACTTTTGATCTTTACACAGCTTCGTTTTCCAACAATTAATTCTAATTGAATGTTTGTGCAGGGCGTTCTTTCATATCGTCAAGACAGAATTGTTCTGGGTGTGCTTGTCTTTAACCACAATAGGCGCACTCCTTCCTCGTTTTGCTGTAAAAGTTTTCGTTCAGTATTTGGGACACAACGACATCCAAATAGCAAGAGAAGCAGAGAAGTTTGGAAACTCAAGAAGGTACTCACAAACACAAATAGAGATGCACCAATTTTTTGATCTTCCACAGAGATGACTAAAGTGGTTAGCTCTTTTCATTATTCTTGCAAATTTGTGTAAAAAATGAACCTTTTTTGCTTCTACACGAAATTTTCTCTAGATTTTTAGGTTGTCCCTAGTTTGTTACCTTCAAATATGTTGGTAGTAATCAGGGCTGTATTCTTCCACTAAGGCTGTAATTGTGCATTAATTTGTGATTTGCTATATACTACAGAAATTAATACTTGTCACACGGTAAAATAGATATAAATGCATTTATACACATCATAAATTTGTTTGACTGTATTTTTTCATTTAATTTCAGAATTGTGAAGTGTTTTCTTTTTAACAAATATTTTTTTGGAATTGTAAATATAATGCAAACTACGGCCACAATGATCTGATTGGCAAACTATCCATACTATATGGCAATGTGAATTGGTGCGTCTAACCAATATTTTTTCTCCAGTTATCTTAAAAGCCTATACTCTAGTTGCGTTATGCCCAATAATAAGAATGATAAGAGTGAAAGAACAATCTTAATTTTGTGAAAGTGCTTTAATATCGACATAGTAAAGAAAATATTTTATTAATACACCTAGTTATTAAAAGGAAAGATTGCTGAATAAATCCTGACTTTGTCCAATTTAAAAAATTGAACACGATTTTTGAAATATTTCAGTAATACTATCACATATAATTTGGTAGCAAATTCAACATTTTTTTTAACTTTTTTTTTTACTTTCAATGTTTTTTACTTTTAAACATAATATCATTAGCTAAAAGAAGCATCGTCTTACCAACAGCTTACGAAAATTCATTAATGGCGGAGCTAGGATAACTTCTATTCGAACGGATTGAATATCTTTTATAAGAAATCGGAGGAATATGGGACGATTTTCTACTTGCCTAGGACTTGGCTCCCCCTTTGATTCAGAATGTCACGTATCTTCTACTAACTTTCCACCCTAGAATAAGGCAATATTAACAAAACTCGTGAAATTATTATTTTTCTTAGTTGTAAATAAAGGTACACAACTCGTTAAGTAAAAAATCACAGTTCATTCACACGATAAATTGTACGACATCAACAACTCTATAAAGAGCACAAATTTAGGGAGTAGCAGTTAAGGGCCCTCGTTCGACAAGAAGATGAAAATAGAAAGGAGCAAAATCAGTCTGCCCTTACCTCAGATAGATACTTGTCTAGCTTCAATATCCTGCAGTCTGAGAGTTACGGCTCTCTTGTGTGCATCGAGCCCCTCGACTTCAGCCATTGTTGCTACATAAGGCCCAAGTTTCCTTAGACCTTCTTCTGTCAATGACTGAACTGTAATGTACTTCAAGAAAGAATCTAACGACACTCCACCATACATCCTTGCATAACCGTATGTTGGTAGAACATGGTTGGTGCCGCTTGCATAGTCTCCCACACTCTCCGGAGTCCACTCACCCAAAAATACAGAACCTACATGTGGTATAATTTCCATGTTTAAGCTGCTGCGTGTGTATATATATATGCTAAATAAGTTCTATAAGTATTTAAAGATGATTTTAACTGATGATTTCCCAAAAATTAAATCACAAGGATATGAAGCAAACTGCAGAAGATAGAGAGCAATCCACATGCATAATGATTACCTGCGTTCTCTACGAAAGTTTCCCACTTCTCGGCATCTTTCACATTGATAATTAAATGCTCAGGTGCGTACAAATTAGAAAAAGCAATAGCCTGTCGATCTCAAACATGGAAGTTTTAGGACAAAATATGAAGATATCATGAAAGCAAGACATCACAAATAAATAATTCCTGAACTGCAACGGTATATATAAAATAAAACTGTATGCATAGGCTCCAAATATATGTTCAGATAATGAGAGCAGAAATATGCCCAACCAAAAGCCACATTACATTTTTCTTCTCGAAAAATATTAGTTTTGGGCGAGACTAAAATGTAATAAATATGCATACCTCAACCATATCGCGTGCATGAACAATAAAGCTGTGATTTAGTGCTTTTGAAGCAAATTCTCCCCGTGGAAGGCTGTTACATTGCTTGCTGATCTCTTCCTCAATTGCGGTAACATCAACACCGTCTCCAGCAACTACAAGAACAACTTGGCTATCAGGTCCATGCTCAGCCTGAAATTGTGAACATAGTTTTTTAGTCAGAAAATAAACAGAAGGTATGAGAAATATCTTCATGTACATATTGACAACCACCATTTGATAGAGAACAAGATCTACGATTTTCTTTCACTATCTCCCAACTACAGTTAACTATGTTACAGTTTTCGACCAGGGGCCACCTTATTATGCTTCAATGAATTTATTTAAATTTATTGAAAGACTTATTTATTTCTCCCGATAAATGGATTAGACACTATCTTTCAATAACTAAAGCCATGGAACTTATGACCAGATATATATGAGAGCGTTGGTGCAAGAGTCGAATAAGGTCTAGCTGGAAGCAAAGAAATAGAAAGGCAGATACCTGTGAAAGCAGATCTGCTGCTATGTGAACATGGTTGGCATGCTTATCAGCAATGACAAGCACTTCTGATGGTCCAGCAGGCATGTCTATTGAAATCATAGCCTCACTGTTCTATTGGGGAGAAGTAACAATTTAGCAACAAGCAGTAACACAAAAGAGCCATGGTTTTATTAATTTTTCAACAGATAGAAAGCATAAATACCTGGAGAATCATTTTTGCAGCTGTAACATACTGATTTCCAGGTCCGTATATCTTTTCTACCTGCAGGGACAGCAGAAACTTGTAATAAATGCAAGTAAAATGAGTGACTCAACAAATCAGGTTCAATATATATAGGATCGCCAAAAAGGCAAAAACATTCACCATAAAACTTTTTAGGCCCTGAAAGAAATTTTTCAGGGGAACAAGAACCAACACAAAGATATCTTGTCCACCCAGAAATCAAAGTGGAGAGATAGCCAGAACTTATTTAAGAACCAAGGTTAAGGATGAAAACATAATTCTCCATTATCCTTCAGTTTGACAAGAATGTATTCCATCAACTAATAATAGCTCCAAACATAATAGCTACCTGTAAACTTTAGTGAAGACTTATCTATTGAGTGCCAAAAACTAGTACGAGTGAGGGAACGAGATGAAAAAGGTAAGACACTGTCTTCAACTAGAATGGAAACTTCAATTGTTTCCCTGTAAATTCTTCAACATTATATGTTCCACAGGAAATGCCTCTATCAGATTTACACTTTCAATAAGAAATACTTCACAAATTTATTTCCTCTATTTACAGGTAAAAGAAACACATATTTATCTGAAAGCATTTTCATGCTGGGGTGAGGACTTTCACGCAGCTCATAAAGTCATTACCATATACTAGAATTATTATTCATGACCATACGCAATGTGTACATGCACCTGTGTAAATAAGAAGGAAGTCGGATAATAAGATAGAGGGACGTAAACAAAGAGAAATCAGATTTACCAGTGGCTACGCTAATGGATACCGATAAGTAAAAAGGTAATGCAACTTTCATGGAAAACTGAAAATTCATATCAGCTTCAATCATTGTACACCAAAGAAAAATCAGAGCTTCCACTTAATAAAACGGAGGATTGCTTGTCATTCAGAAGTACCTTAGGGCAAGATTCAGTTCCCCATGCCATAGCTGAAATTGCCTAAATACAACATAGACAATTTTAGTAACATTGAAGTTCCACAGACATACAGAATATACACAAAGTATACTGCACTCTGACCTGAGCACCTCCTGCTTTAAGTATATGAGTAACACCAGCTTTCTTTGCACAATAAAGAACCTCCTACAAACAGAGAATGGTTGGTGATCCACAACTAAAAACTATGAAGATAAAAGGAAGAATCATTGCAAAATTTCAAGATAAGAACATTGACCTTACAAATGCTCCCATCTTGAGCAGGAGGGGTTGCAAGTACAATTGTTTTGCACTCAGCAATCTGGGCAGGCTGATTTAGGGCAACCCATTAGTAAAGCTAGAAATAAAGTCATGGTCTTATAGCCCAAATAAATAAATAAATAAAATTGAAAAAAAATAATAGAAGGTCCCCATACAATTGCAAGCATTAGAGCTGTTGAAGGCAACACAGCAGTGCCACCAGGAACATAGAGACCCACAGATGAAATACATCTTGCCACTCTTTTACATCTAACACCCTGAAAGAATTTGGTAGGGATCAGGCAAGATAGGGGGAATGCATGACATATAAACTACATTAAAAACATTCAACTGCTTACTTCCATGTTCTCAACAACTTTCTCAACTGGCTTTTGGGCAGCATGAAAAGCAAAAATGTTATTGTAAGCCACATCAAAGGCTTCTTGAACAGCTGGATCAAGCTAATCAAATTAATACTAGTTAGAAGCATGGGCAGAAGGCGGTTAGAAAAATATATATATCTCACAAGTTCAGTAACTAGCACATTCAATGAAGGATTTCTAACATTACGCAGGAATATACCTCTGGGTCTGGAAGGTCGCTGACACACTCCACTATGTTGTCTAGTCTGACTTTGTCAAACCGCATTGTGTAGCTGTTGCCAAGAAAAGAAAAGAAGAAGATTTGTGCTATATTCAATCAGCCCAGCGACTAGAGAAGAAAAACAAATTCTGTTTTACAAGTTGTGTTCTGTTGGTCAGTAAATAATAACCCGATGTGCATTTAACATTGTATGTCTCCTTACACCACAGACATAAGAGAATGATGAAAAGATGTATACTCAAAAGGTACAGAAAAACCTACTCCTTCACAGCTGCATCACCTTTACTCCGGATATCATCAACAATCGGTTGAACCTAGTACATATCAAGGTAATAAATATAACACGAATAAGTCATGAAGAACTTAGATAATGAGAACTGGGCATTATATAATACTGGCTTCCATGATAAGTCTAGAAGACAAACAATATATTTCAGCTAAAAACTCGGCAGCCCAAGCATCAAGTCTTACCACATTGAAGATGGATGAAAAGTCGATTCGAGGACGACTTTTGAGGCTATCAACCTCAGTCCTAGAAAGGTCTGAAAGCTTATAGGACTTCATTGAGCAATATGTAGCGCAACGAAATGACCCTATAACAAGTAGCAATAATAAGATGGAGGAGGAGACTGGTAAAATAAGTAAATTAAAAAAAAATGATACTCTAATCTTTCTTATATCATCAGTCACAACTCAAAAATTGTAAAAGGATGTAACCTCACTAAATTATAAGTCTGTGTTGTGCCTAAAACGTACTACAGTGCTAGGTAGTAAAAACTATGTTAAGGTCCCACCGTTAGAGAACCAAACCAATTGAATGTTCACTTATCAAAACAAACGGGTCTACAATTTTACAATGTTGTGTCACCCCAGACATTCTTACATGTATACATTGGGGAAATTATGTTGTAAGTTAAAACAAGAATATTTGTTTTTCAAATATAACTATATATAACTAGTAGGAATTTTATGGCTTATGTTCATAGTCCAAATTCCTAGTTCAATCTCATGTAGGCCGCTGATTGATTGACATAAGCCAGAAAAATCTATAAAAAAAAAAAAAAAGAAACCCACAACGGAAGAACAAAGAAATTGGAAAACAAAATAAAAATGAGAAGAGCACCAACACAACCTCAACCCCAGTACCGAATTGCCATTACATTCTGTGCTCATTTGATTTACTTTCTTGTTGCTTCAAGATCATAAACACGTAACAAAAACAAGCTCACTAATCACTAATACAAAGCACTGGTCCCGAAATATAAATAAACTTCCTCATCTAACCCAAATTCAGGTTTCGCCGCCAAAACATATCAAACGCATAGTTATTTGTTCCAACTAAGACCACATTCTGATCAATCAAAGCACCAATTTTTTTTCTTTAAAATAAATTAATTAATTAAATTAAGAGGAAAATCAGACTTACTTCGCTGAGAATAAGGTGATAGCCGTTGAGGATTAGCTCCTGTGGTAGCAAATAAACCACCGCTCCGATTGAAAGAAATAAGTCTACAGTCCATTAACATGAAACCTTCAATAAAACTGACTCTTCAATTAGAATTGAATTCTTTCACGAATCAGATTATACATTCAAAACTTTTTGGTTGTAGAATATCAATCAGAAAGCAAGGGTTTTTGAGTTTACCTTAGAGGCAGTGGGAAGGAAGAAATGTTGAAGTAGACGGAAAGAAGAAGTTATGTTTACGGTGGTGGTGAAGCGGCGGCAGAACAAGGCTGGGCGGCGGTGGCGACCCTTGCCGGGAGCGAGAGGTTGTGCAGTGGCTAAGAGTGAAGGCTGTGAAGCCTTTTCTTTTCTGATTAGGGAAAGATAATTTAGAATTTGGGGAAAAGACGCTAAACGCAATGTAATTAAATATATTAATTATAATATTAAAACATGACTTGTCGATTGCGTTGGGAAAAGGTATCATATGTTAAACCACGTATAGTAGTCAGTGGATTGATCGAGCAAGTCATTTTTGGGCTTTGTCTACAAACACATAGATGCTTACCCTTTTCAACTGGGAGTGATCCATAATGCATCAATATGGAGAGCAAGTTCAACAATACCCACACTTGGCATATGGACTTGAATCGTACCGCTCCACATTCGATAGTTGTTAAGGTAGTTGGGAAGTATTTTTCGCAAAAAATAGTCGATGAATTGGGTAGTACTGAAGCCGAAGGAGATGAGGGTCGAGATAGAATGTTGTTTGGCATTGAGATGAGATACATTTTTCTCTCATAGCAAGAAACATTGCGAAAGAGATTATATATGGCGATTTTGATGAGTCCTATAAGATGCTTTTGTCATATTTGTATTTATTGAGGGGTGTAATCTGATGACGACATATGATATCGTGAAGGCTCGCGAGTTCAGGTATATTTTTCTTGTTTTTGAATAGAGTATGCATGCCTTACAACATTATTTGTGACCTGTAATCATGGTTACAACACCTATATGAAGAGAATGAACAAATGAATTGTGTTTGCTGATGTTACCAAAGATGTGAATGAATGTGTCTTTCATCTTACTATTGGGATTGGGCCGATTGAGAATGATAAGTCATGAACATGGTTTTTGTCTCACCTATGTTCTTGCTTTGGATAGTCTGATAATTAGTTGATTGTATTATATCAACATGAGAGCATCAAGAATGTCATGGAGTCTGTTTATCCAAATGTTGCACATGCATTATGTTATTACCATATTTAGAAGAATATGTAGGTGTTGTTTTCAGGGCTGTTGCATATGCATATTGAGCTTAACAGTTTTAGAGAAATTTTGTTGCACTGAAAGTATGAGAGTAGTTGCACACAGAGCATTGTTGAATATTGGGGTGGAAAGATGGACTAGGGCGAAGTGTCATGTTCGAAGGTACAGTTTCATGACTTCAAATGCAACGGAGAGTTTGAATTCTCAATTGTCCTGGGCTCGTCGTCTACCAGTTTGTGTGTTGTTCGAAAACTTTCGAACTATTGTTAAACATGATCTTACGAGCGACGAGCTAGTGTTGGAGAAAGATCGCATGAATTGACAGAGGGGGCTTGGAAGTGGAAGAAGCTTCATGTGTTGTTGAAGCAGGACGACACTTGTCTATCCGCGGAACCACCACGCATATGTTTAAAGTTGAAGAAAAAAAACATCAAACGTGGTTGATCTTCAATATCGGACATGTGAATGTCGTGAGTTCGAATTGGACAAGATTCCTTGCCGCCAAACTTGTGCCGCTATAAGGTATTTTACTTGTAATTTTATTCATGTTATGTTAATTTTTGCAATTCTCTATATGGTTCGTTTTTTTTTTACTAGGCGTGTGTAGGGCTACAAGTTACTGATTTTATGGGTCGATATTTCAATCAATCTGTTTTACTAGAGACTTATTATTCTCACATTGCGCTTGTAGCATATCACAGTTCGTGAGTAATACCTGAAACGATCTTAGCATACATCATTCGTCTTTCAATAATCACTCGTCAAGTGGGACGATCTAAGATAAGCATGCTCGGTTAGCCGTAGAGAAATCATCACGCCGCAAAACATATATGCTCACGCTGCAATAGTATAGGCCACAATATGTCAAAGAAGGAAACAAATCCCGTGATCAAAGGCAACATAAGGCTATCGGAAGAAAATATTGTAATTCCATAAATAGATAATCTTTTCCTTTTAGAATTATAGAAGTCCTCTGTATAAGAGTATGTAATCTTTACACAAGAAATATACACGAAAATTTTCCCAATGAATTCTCTCTACCATTCAATTACCATGCTCTAATATGGTATCAAAGCAGGTTAATATGAAGAGAGGGGCTCAGAAAAATTTCATCACAGCCCAAATACCTTTCCCGAATCCCCTTGACCAAAACCGTGCTTAACCTCATCCCTGCAACACCACCAAATACACCATGTCAGAAACCAGTGAGACAACCGGCAACACCGGAAACACTCCGGATGACTTCACTATGCAGTTAGTAAACTTGCTGCGAAACAGTTTAGGCAATAGCCTCAATATTCAACAACCGTCGATAAACCTTGAACCCATTGATGTCGGGTTCAAACTCAGTGGCGACAATTACCCACTGTGGGCGGTTCTAATGAAGAGGGAGATTGGAGGACGGGGGCTGACTTCTCACATTACTGGAGTACCAAGCCCCCCCTCGAAACAGACCCGACCTTCTCCCAGTGGCAACAATCGGACCATCGAATGTTTTCGTGGATCCTTAAAAATCTCGACCCAAGCTTGATAAACGGAGTCTCGCAACATCCGACAGCAAAGGCCTTGTGGGACGGCCTGGCAGTGCTGTTCACAAGTGGAGCCGATTCGCTCCAAGTTTTTGACCTGCATCGCAAAGCAAACACGATGAAACAAGGAGGAAACACACTAGAGGAATTATGGAGTAAATTTCAAGAACTATGGATGTCGATTGACCGACGGGAGCCCAATCCGATGAAGCATCCCGAAGACATCGAAACATTCAACAAGATAGTCCAAACTCAACGACTATTCCAATTTCTTACTGCCCTCGATGACAAATTCGAACCGATTAAGAAGGAAATCTTGAAAAGAGATCCTTTGCCCTCAGCGGCTCGAGCCTACGCCCTCGTGAGACGAGAAGCAGCCAATGCCGAGATTCTCAGGCCGGAGAGAAACGATGTCAGGGACGCATCATTGGGCGGGGGCGTCGGGACGGGGCTTTCGACAAGGGACAAAAGCCGTCCCAATTACAACTCTAATCGGAGCAGCGGGAATCGGCGGCCAGAAGATGACCGGAGCAAGCTGACTTGCACCAATTGTGGTGGGAAACGGCACACTCGCGACATGTGCTTCCACCTAATCGGATACCCCGATTGGTGGGACGACCTCAAAAAGGCCAGAGCGTCGAAAGGGACAAGAGCCGCTGCCGCCATTGGAAGCGACCGGGCTGCCGGTGCCACCGAAGTGACAGGTAACTCCGGCCACGGCGACAGTGTGCGAGGAAACGGAGACGGAGAAGAAGGGAGAAGTGCAGCGGCTAGGGTTGCAGTAGCGGCGCCAGGTACAAATGGGGGAAGAATTGGGGGTTTTTTCTTTAAACCCTCAACTTCTCCCAAATTACGCTTCCGCCCCCAACATTTATCTTATTACCCGAAGCGCCCCCCTTTATCTCCTGAATTGCAGTCTACTCATTTGGGAACTTCTAATCCTATTTTTGGTGTGGTAAAAGATGAAAACTTACAATTTACTCCCAACATAATTTGCTCAAATAAATTCACGCTCCTTGATGATATTGCTACTGTCTGTACCGCCCGTGGATCCAAAGATAAGGACTCAAAATGGATTTTTGACTGCAGGGCTACTGACACAATGAGCTTCAATGTGTCTGATTTTTCTAGTATTCATGCGTCGTCGAAATCTCATGTACAGACTGCCAGTGGGGATTTGATTCCCGTTGAGGGAGCCGGGACTATCACTATTTCTCCCACTCTTCACATCTCGAATTGCTTATATGTCCCCACCTTATCTCATAAGCTCCTGTCTATAAGTCATGTTACGAAGGAGTTAAATTGCACCTTATTAATGCAACCACATTTCTGTATGT
>JAYDZE010570734.1:0-11888 GCA_034509125.1 Monilaria moniliformis
CAGTTTTCTTCGGTTCCTCGGTTATAACCGTTCGGTTATCGGTTATAACCGATAACCGAACTTTTCCTTACATGCTAACCGGAACCGAACTGAAACCGAAAATATCGGTTATCGATTAACCGATAACCGACCTTATTTGGTTCGGTTATCGGTTAACCGATAACCGACTAACCGAATTATCACCCCTAATTGAAAAGACTAGGTATTAGTATATTCTCACTAAAATTTCATTAGATTTATTTACTATTGCTGTGTTAATCTTTTACACTAAAAGTCACAAGTTTGAATCTTACTTATCTAGCATGTTTCCAAAAGTGATGTATTCATTTTCTGAGGTTTGCTGACTACTAAATATGAATGTAGTTGATTTAATGTGCAGCAAACGTAATTGTTCCCATGAACACAAAAGTTCATCACACTTTTATGAGGATCGACGATTGTGTAACATACGTGATGTGGTCATGCTTAATTGATATTTTTCTTTATAATATATACTGACTATCATTAGGTATTTAAGGAGATAAACTAAAATATCTATTTTCCATAATATATATGTCAAATCTACCAACTTTTATAATAATATATGTCCAAATTATCTAAAGGGTAATTTGTCGCTAATATCATGAATAATGGCCGAACTTTGGATCTTTTCACGAACTTAAAATTTGGTTGCAAAAATTATTAACTTTGTTGTTGTTGTTGATTTCCCACGATCACCCAAATCGAAACCGACGTGGCAAATTGAAAACTGAAGTGACAATTAAATCTATCAAAACGACGTCATTTTGATACTATTTTTTTAGAATAGGGTAATTGGTCGCTAATATCATGAACTATGGTCAAATTTTGGATTTTCCTACGAACTTAAAACTTGGTTGCAAAAATCATGAACTTTGTCGTAATTGTCGATTTCCCACGATCCCCCAAATCGAAACTGACGTGACAAACTGAAAGTTTAAGTGACAATTAAATCTATCAAAACGACGTCGTTTTGATACTAATTTAAAAAAAATACGCATCATAGCCACCTCACTCATTCTCTCTTCCCTATTTCTCATCTCCCTCGACACGTCTCAACACGTGCTGCACCAATTGCCTGTTTAGAGAGAGAGAGAAAATCAGCGTATGTTTAGAGAGAGAGAGAGAGGACATCCTTCGACGATGCGGCGGGTCCTCCATTTGACTAACAAGGAAACACGAGCTACAGTGATTCATATTCTACATTCTCCTCCGACGACGCTCTGCCATACTCCGACTCTGTCTTCGTGCCGGAATACTCGGAATTCGAGCTAGTTTCAGTACACAAGCTAAACTCATCTAATCCATCCAAATTCGAGTCGAATGCTGAGCCTTTTGAGCACGACGCTTCAGTTCCGATCTCGAACGGCAACGACAACTTGTCGTACAACCTTGGCCAGGACTCCGAGTGTTTATTCACGTCGGATGGACCGATCCTGTCGCCTCCTAATGAGATGCTGGAAGAAGGATTCGCTCTTGGCAAATGACGGAGGCGAGGTTTCTGCACTTGTATTCAATAATTAAGTTATTGATTTTTTTTTTTGTATTCTCCTCACTCATAGTGCTTGATTAGGGCTTCAATGAAGTTTATTTAGGCATGTTAATTATCATTTTGACTGATTTGGTGGAGATCTCTTGCTGGATTTAGTTTGATGGAAATGAGCGATTTTATTTTTATTTTATTTTTAATTTTAGTATCGAAACGACGTCGTTTTGATAAATTTAATTATCACTTCACCTTTCAATTTGCCACGTCGGTTTCGATTTGGGGGATCGTGGGAAATCAACAACAACGGCAAAGTTCATGATTTTTGCGACCAAATTTTAAGTTTGTGGGAAAATTCAGAATTCGGCTATAGTTTCTGATATTAGCAACCAATTGCTCTATTATTATAAAAAAAATGAGTATCATAACGAAGTCGTTTTGATAGATTTAATTGTCACTTCAGCTTTCAATTTGCCACGTCGGTTTTGATTTAGGGGATCGTAGGAAATCGACAACAACAACAAAGTTCATGATTTTTGCGACCAAATTTTAAGCTCGTAGGAAAATCCAGAATTTGACCATAGTTTATAATATTAGCAACCAATTATCCTGAACTAAACTATCCCGATTACCACAATCATCTTACACATCTCTTCCACAAAATTAAAAAAAAAAAAGTACAATTTTTAAAAATTATCATATTTGACTACATGAAAATTGAGTTAATTTTAAAATTAAATGGGCTGAACCCACCCACCAACCTTCTATTTGAGTTCGTTGATGATATTGTAATAGTAAATACTATATTTGAGGAAATGAAATAAACTTTAATCATCGAAGCAAAACCCATAAGTAAAAGGTCATTCATGCATGGATTTCGTTTCTGTTTTGAGGCTTAAAAGGCTGCGTATGAAATTTATAGTTATGAAGCCATTGGGCATTCAATTATATTAATGGCGATCCAGTTTTTTGGGTTTGTTATATTAGTTTTGGTTAGAATATTTATTAGGGTCAAATTGGGACTATTTTTCATATTAGAAATTGCCGTATTTTATCATGTAATTGTATTCGAAAGTTATAGTGTAAAAATCTCTGGCTAAGCTACATCTCCAAATATAATCTCGTAGAAATGAATTGGAAAACTAATTCTCTACTTTATACTTTAATTACGTAAAATTAAATAAGAGATAACACACAAAATTAATATCTTACAAGTGGTTGTGAGTGCATCTAACTATTAGTGAGTTATTCAGACCTTAGCTCCATTAAATTATTTAACTTGAAAATATAAAATTACTAACTTGATGTAATTTATATTTATATATATACTACAATTAGTACTTGTAAGAAAATATAAACTATATTAAATTATTGCTAATAGAATAATATATTTTTGATAAAATAACTAATATTTTGAACATAACTCTAAGATAAACAAGCTGATAAGCATCGAAATATTCGGTGATAAAGCTCGAGATTCGATCATTTTATTACAAATATAAACAGCAACAATGATAAAAGAAAAACAACTAAATCCCTCTATCCTACAACGAACAATTAATTCATAACAAAAAAAATATTATTTTTTATTATAAATTAAATTTGAAAATACATATATACTCCCAATTTATATAAATTCTACGGGTTCCGGTCATCCAGTGTCCCCATGGTCTTCTTTGTCCCCTTTAAATCTGTCACTAATTATGACTATTTTATTATTTAAGTATATTAATTTTATTTATTTAGAAGGGGAAAAGTCAAATGATTTTGGTAGCCATTTTAGTGGATAATTGTTTAAAATATCATTTGCCTTTTTTTTCAATAAGGTTAATCAAAGTTTTTTTATTCTTTTCCTATTTTCTTTGCGGCAGACATATATTTTAATTTTTTTTCTTTTTTCGAATGACAATGATAACCAACCATAACATTAAATTGCAACCAACCAAATCATGCATTTAATTTTTGAATTTATTGGTCTACCAAAGAGAAGAGAGGTAATTAAATACAATTGAGATGGTATAACATCAATGATCAAACAAACCACAAAAAATTGCTTCCACAGAAAACACAAAAAACGACTTCAATTTTCCACCACCTAACATGATTGAAGAAATCCCAAGAGAAACATACCTAAAACTACACATTATGAAGAACGAACTTTACGATACGCACGCAGATGGCTTGTCTAGCCGTATTTGAATTTCCGTCTGATTTGAATTATTTTATATTTTTAACATATTTGCAGATGACTTGGCAGCGTATAATTATACTTCATAGCATTCATTGGAAAAAAACCGAGTATGTAGGCGGTGAATAAGTTCGTGTGAGAGAGTAGAAAATGTCATAATGATGTATGGTTATTATATAATAGTAGGACGAGGGGCAGCCAAGAATCATTGCATGGAAAATATGGTGAAACGTGATTGGAGTCTCAGCAAATAGATTCTCCCATAAGGTAGGGACTCAAACAAAGCAATTTCTTTTTAGCTTTGTCTAATGTTGTATGATTAAATAGCTTCACTTTTTAGAGTATTGTAGAAGGTGCCATATTTGGTTTCTAGAATTTTAATTAAGCAATTTTCTAGAACAATTCTACGTAAATTTATATATTTTATTCGTAACCAGTTTTGCAAGAAGCTAGCGTACATTGCTTTATAGTTTTTTAGATTAAGTCATTAGAACAAATCAAGAAAAGAAAATGCAAATATTAATTGCGAAAAAGAAACTGCACGACACATATTAAAATGGAAGATTATTGGAACCATTTTTCCACATTTGGTTCAATTTTTATGTTTCATTTCGTGTCTTTTTAATTTTTGTAATTTTAATTTATTGTGTTTTAATTAATTAAATTTCACTAATCCAGTTAAAATTTATAATCATTTTTAATATATTTATTTTCTAAATTTGAATTAATAATTAATTATTATACGGTTAATAAATCCAAAGTTAGCATATATAATTATTTAAATTTTAAAAATTTTAGTGATAAATATTAGCTAGAGTTCATTATTTAATAATATATTTTATTTTTTATAATAAATAATTTTAAAATAGTAAATTTAATAGTATTACACGATAGGACAGAATAAAATATGGAATAAAATCAATTGGTATGAAACTACGAAACTCACTTTTGAGCTCAAAGCTTTTAAATTAAATTAAAATGACCGATAAAAAAATGAGAATATTTGAATATAAACAACACAAAAGCCAACACATTTATGTAACTTTTGTTTTGGTTTATACTAATTATTAGATTAGACTAAGTAAGTGGATACACCAAAGAAATTCAACTGAAGTCCCACGAGAAAATTCCTTCATGCAATAATTCACTACCGGCCGCCTCCACCCATGGCGCCGCCGCCGCAGCAGCAGCTGTGTAGAACCACCTATCAAGATGGTGGTGGCCGTCGACACCCAAAAAAAGATCCGGTAAACCATTAAACGCATCATCCTCATCTGAAGAAGAAGAAGAAGAAGGAGAAGAAGAAGAAGAAGAAGAAGAAGAAGAAGACACGGGTGAGTGTTGATCTGTAGCGCCGCCTTGCTCAGCCTTGGAAGCCACCAGCTCAGCCGCTTTGGCAGCTGCAGCTTGTACGTCTTTCGGGGACTTGGAGGCGGCACGGGGCAGTTTCTCAGCCTGCTCCGGGAAGTTGAGGACAGCGGAGCGGCCTTTGATCGCAACGGCCGCCGCGTCGTGGGCTCGCGCCGCCATTTCGGCTGTGGCAAAGGTTCCGAGCCATATCCTTGATTTCTTTCTGGGCTCTCGGATTTCCGACACCCATTTGCCCCAGCTCCGCCGCCGGACTCCGCGGTATGTGGGGTGATTATCATTCGTTTCGGCGAGACTGATTCTGGTGGAAAGCTTATTGCTTCTGGTCATTGCTGCTGCCTGTGTTGAACTGTGATTGGATGCATTTGTGGAGGAGGTGGTGGTGGTGGAGGAGATGGTGGCGGCGGCAGCGGCCGTAGGGGTGGATTGATGCATATAGTGGAAGATGATGAGTTGTTGATCCATTGTTGAGGGAGTGTTTGGATTTGTGGTAGTTCACAAAGTGAGATGTTTGGTTTTATATATAGTGCTTGCACTATGAGGCATACCCTGGTGTTTTTTCATTTAACATTCCTTATTATCAATTTGTGTGACATTATCTATTATAAACTAAGTAAAGAACATGTGACAATCCGTATGATTCAAGATTTCCAAAGGTTACACTATATTTTTTTAATATAAATTATAAATTTTAAACCTTTAATATTGTCATATGTCAATCATTTATATTTGATGTTTTTTTTTAATTTAGTTTGTATAATATTGAATTTATTATTGTGTTTGTCACATTAGAGGGAAAAAAGTGTCAAACATTATTTAGAAATTGTTGGGGAAATCTTTATGTGATGTAGGGAAACAATGAAAACATATTTGAATAGTGTGAGTGGACTAATTATGGATTACTAAGCACATGTAATTACTGGAACTCTACCAATTCTCAACAAAACTACTATTACTAATTCCGGTGAAATTAGAAACTCACGTTCATTTTACTTTGTTTATTACGGAAAATGGGTCACAAAATAATGATAATTTCCTAGTTTTATCTTTATTACTTTATTTAATATTACTCACAGACAGAAACATGTGGCTTTCCACCTTTGCTTTTCAGGCAAATCCAAGCCCCATATACCTGTACCTATTTCGGGCATTGGACTTTATACAATTTTCAATTGATCATTCTACAGATAGTTATTTAGTAAGATACACTTATATCATAAATCTGTACGTCTGACCAACGTAAAAATATCAAATATAAATAAACAGACAAATAAATCTAAAAATAAATATATTATATAACAATTTGAAAAATACAAAATGCTTCGATTTTATATTCCCTCCATCCACAATAAATATAGTGTGGGATAGTGGAATGAAGGGCACTAGTTTTAAGAAATTATTATGAGATAATTGAAATGTATTTTCAGTAGAAAATTATCCCATAAAAGAAAGTACATACTAAATTAAAATAGAAACACCACATTTATTACAAACAGATAAAAATTACAAAAAGATTACATTTATTAAAAACGAATGGAGTATCAAATATATAAACCATGTATATATCAAATTATTAAATTATCCCTTAAAACTAAATTAAGGATACTATAATTAAAAATTATAAGAATATATATTTTTATAGTAATAATAATAAATAAATATAGTATAACATGTAATATAATTTCCCTTAAATTATAAATATATAATTAGAGCATCACTAACATACACGCGTTTGCTTGATTTATCAAGCGGTTAAGCAGCGGCTGCGTTGGTGATGAGGGAGCCGCGCTGGCACCGAGCACTTAGCGGGTGGAAAGAGGAATGCACCGCTACAGTCGCAGCGGAGTGGCGGCAATGCAATGTGTGTCGCCGCCCGTCTGCAACGAATAATAAGATTTAAAAAAAAAAAAAATTGTTTAATGTGTATAATAAAAAAAGGAAATTTGTGTTGGGGGATGGAAAATTTGTATGGGGTCATAGGTATTGAACATATGTGATGGTAGGGGTAGGGGGTCATGGGCGGTCACTAATCTTGTTATGGATCCAAAGTTTGGAAAATTTCCTTTAAACCAAAATGACTTAAACGATTTTTTTGAGCTTTGTTGGAGTAAGGGTTGTGATCCAAATACTATCAACAATTATATTTAGTATTGTCGCGATACTGGTGTAGATCCCAATACTTTTCCGATGGCAACGCCGAATCCCCCTATCCCCAGCCTTCTGAGGGATCAACATCTGGGACTACGACTCGACGAGATGCATATGACGAGTTGGTACCATCCCTTCCCGTGGCTGGAAAATGAAAAGAAAATAAGGTGGCCCCAGTGTGCGTGAGAGCGTGAAAAAGTATGGGTTGGGCGAGACGAAGGTATTGTCGCGATGCTACATTGATGTGTCTGAAGACCCGGTATCGGAAACGGACAAAGGGACCGCTTTTTCTGGGAGAAGATTGCGGAAAAATATAACGAGTTGAAACTGATTTGGGCGTTGAAGCGTGACTACGACCACCTCCGCAAGCATTAGGGTCGGGTCCAGATCGAAATATCTAAATTCATCGGCTATGTCAACAACCTACAGAAAAATATGGCTGAACGACCGTAGTTGGGAAAGCATTCGGGGACAAGCTCACGCTACCTTCTATAACAATGAACTGAAACAGTTCAAGTACGAGGAGGTGTGGGCAATTGTGCGAAATCACCCCAAATTTTCTGGCAGCTCGGAGTCCTCATCCGGCCCGAAAAGAACCAAATACACTGACTCTGGCAAATACTCTACAAGTGGATAGGGTGAAACATTTGATTTGAATGCATCAATAGAAGATAGTATTGGCCCACAGCCGACCCGTCCTATTGGTCAGAAAGCGGGGAAGACGACGGGCAAAGAGAGAGACCCATCAGTGGATGGGATGACTGAGGCAATGTTGCTGAAGCTATACTGAAATACCATCTACAAGGACACATTGATACTGAAGGAGGTGCAGATGCAACAACATAACACCAATGTCGCCATACTGGATAAGAAATTAGAAGTAAAAAGATAGAATTTTAGGATGTTGAATTAAATAACTTTCGAATTTTCGGATGTTTCATTAAGTTTCTTTTTTTAATAATGTAATTTTAGGATTTAATTAAGTAATTTTCGAATTCTTATTAAGTGATCTTTACTTTTTATTGATTGATTTAATTTATTTACAAATATCACAATTAAAATAAATATATGATATTTTCATAATAATAAAAAATGATGAAATGACAAAAATAGTGTTGTTGCTGAAAAAATGAAATGATGACATAACAGCTAAAAATAAAATTGTGGCTAATTTTTTAAGACTAAAATAAGAATATCCTTACTATACAATTGATAAATCAAATTAACAGGTATATATTGCATAAAGAATAAAGGGAGCCACTAGAACTATAGGAAATTTGTTGATCCTCATGGACTCCTCAATACTGAGCCATTTCATGTGAGAGAAAGGAAATTATTTATAAATATTTCTTTACATCTAAAACTATTCCTTTCCTTAAATAATTTCCTTCTAAAGGGAGTCAGAATGAAATTCAACATTGAAACAATGGTTCCCTAACGTGCAACATACAGATGTAGTTAAGCACAAATCAACTTAAAAAATCATAGACTGATCAAATCTCGAGAGAAAAAGTTAAGAGGAATTGCCACATAATCCCACTTTTCTACACCTAAAAGAACAGAACCGAAAAAAGAAAAAGAAAAAGAAAAAGAAAAAGAACATATATTTTTTTCTTTTATTTCTTCTTTAGATAAAGAATCAACCAAACGTATCACAGACGGAACTGATAACAGTTTTGCAAAAGCCAAATATTCTAAATGCCAATTTTTTGTAACTTAGTAAATCAGCATCTCAATATCTGCCCTAAATACTACTCCTTCCGTCCACCAAAAATAATCTCATTGGCGGACGGCACAGGTTTTAATGTACAATTGGTAAAGTAAGAGAGATAGAGAGAAAAAGTGATTGGAGAGAGAAAAAGTGGTTGATAAAATAGGAGAAAGAGGGAGAAACAGCGGTTGGAGAGATAAAAAGTGGTGGGTCCTAGTGATATCAGTTATAAATAGATTGATGTTTAGGGGTATTATATTGTGAGAAATTTTCCATAAATAGAATGAGACTATTTTTGGTGGACGGACCAAAATGAAAAAATATGACTATTTTTTATAGACGGAGGGTGTATCTCTTTTAACACCGACTATTTATATTCTTTAAGCATTATCTCTTTGAACACCCAATATTTATGGGACCCCATACTTTATTATCTTTTCTTATTATTATTTTTTTGTAAATTATATATTCAATTAAATAAGTTTATAAATAAATGAAAATTACTAATTTCATTAAAAATTACTAACGAATACAACGTTAAAGAAATGGTATATTTGAGACCATATCAATACATCTACAAACTTTGTAATATGCGGGGACTTTGAAAGCAAATATATGATGAACAATTTGAACGAAGCATAATGAATTTATATGCTATGTTATTTAAATTGTATTATTTGTTTATTGTTTGCACACAATATATGTTTGTAATATCAAAAATATGAATTACTATGTACCAATAGTATTAAAAGAAACTATAAATAATATTATTTCGTAACAAATAACTCCATTAGAATAATAATTATTACCATTTTATAATTCATTTTAATAATCATGATTTGGTCTCCATTAAACGTCAGAAATTAGTATTAAATTAAGGGATACATTTGTTTGCTAGAAAACGACGTCATATTGAGAATTTCCTCCTATTTAATCTTCAATATCAATTCTACCTATAACTTTTTATAGAATAGTTGACGTGTGAAAAGAAAAGAAAAGAAATGAACTTATAAGTCTAATATCCTACATCAAATACATAAAGTAAATAAGGTGGAAAAAAGAACTTATAAAAACCTCCCTAGATATGCTCAAGTATCTCATATCAAATACATAAAGCAAATAAGGTGGGAAAAAAAACTTATAAAAATCTCATAGGCTTTACTTAAGTATTAACAATTCATGGGCCAGATTGTAAATATGGGCTATTGTGAAATTTTAATATAATTTTTTTTAGAAAATCGATTTTATAAATAAAAATTGATTTAAAAAAATGATTTTTATAAATAAAAAATGATTTTTTAGATTTAAAATAAAATTTTGAATAAATGAAGCCATGTGGCGTGCCGTGATTGGTCGTTGCCGCGTGCTTATGTACGGACCTGCGTGCTCAAGGCTCCACGTCGCCATGCTCGAGTCCTTGAGCACGCTAATGCATGCTTAGGGCAGTTTCGAGTACACGGCTGCGTATGCCCTTATCAGTTATCACACCCCTTCTTTGTGTTAATAAAAAAAATGGCCTCCTATAAAGACATCGGTGTTCTATCTTGATATTAGGCAAGGGTGTGGCATATGCTTAGTTTTTTATAAATAAATTAATAAAATCATTTAGTGAGGATAAAATATGATGAGTTAGTTGTTAGGTAGTTTTCAAAAGAGAAAAGTACAAATTTTTTAGAAATAAACAAAAATGTCAAATGAGCATACTTATAATGGATAAATAGAGTATAACACACTGAAAAGCGCAAAATTATATTCTCATTGTCTGAATTATATAGGCTTGTTTTCCTTTTTAGGATGTCTCAAATATATAGGCTTGTCTCCATAAAAATTATAATCAGCGTTGAACGTGCTCCATATGTGGACATCATGCGGTTGGGTGTCAATTCGACGAGTAAAAATTTGTTTCTTTTTAATTCAAAAAAATTAATTTTTAATAATAAATAAAGAAATTTTCATTTGATTTTTTTTTACCCCCAATGCTACCTATGACATTAATTCAAAATTTTCATTTTTCTACTTTTTTAATTACTTATTCCCCAATAAATACACACAATTCCCCAACCCATTTCACACTCCATTTCATCCATTCTTCTTTAATCTTCTTCATCTTCTTCCTCCATTTTTTTCCAAACTCAACTCCACTATTGGATGCAGATTACCCACAACAGTTACTAGATTTTCTTGTAACCAATTGTTATAATTCTGACGCGTTAGAGATTGATTGGAACAACCCTCATTTCTTTTCCCAACTTACATACCATTTTTGCTTTCGCACAAGATATGTCTCAACCACTGCCCTCTCAAACGTCGCTGACTCAATGTATCGGCTAATCCATATCCCGTCAAGATCTTGACATGCTCTAACTATTCGATAAAGCAATGTTTCACGCCCGCGAAGTCCGAGTTACCTACTCTATTGATGAAACCAGGGCCCTTTTTCAGGTGTACATGAATATCTCTGAGGACCCCATCGTCGTCAACTCTCAAAAGGTTTCGACTTTTTGGGAAAAATATTATGGAGAGGTACAATATTGTACGTCATCGGCTTCCCTAGCTGCAAATCTCGTGCTCTTCTCGCCTACATCGAAATAGTGGATACAGAAATTAATAAATTATGCAGTCTCTACAACAACCTCGAGGCACAATGGATGAGTAGGACAATTGAAGCAAATATTCTCAAAGAGACGCTCAAGATTTTAGAGTAAGAGAAGGGCAGGCCTTTCAAGTTCGTATTGACTTGGGAGACGATGCACAATGCGTAAAAATGGGCAGGTAGCGGCAGTTCAGACGGAGCAAAGAGAATGAAGAACACCTCATCTGGCCAATACACCTCAAGCGAGGAGAGCGAATCCTTTATGAGCGACGATGCGGGTGGGAGCGTCGGTGGGTAGTCCAGGATTTTAATTTTGGGGGGCCCAAGAAGAATTTTAAAAAATTAAACATAAATAATATTATATAAATTAAATTAT